>JANAVB010035134.1:0-36916 GCA_029216955.1 Iris pallida
TTTCCCTAGAAGTCTGCCATTATGACGGAGTCATAATTGTATCTTTGTGTCAGAGCTGTCATTTGTCAGAGTTGTCAGCCGTCAAGGCATTAAAAGCAGTAAAGGACAAAGGGAAGAGCTGTTTGCAGGCCACGTGGCTCCCCTTTGAGCCGCATAGAACTTATCCGAGCCGTATAGACGCTTGAGCCGCATGGATCCTTGAGCCGCATGAGCTCTCTGAGCCGCATGGGGCTCCCTGGCCGCATGGATCTTTCTTTATTCTTTTTCATGCTTCTATAATGGTGACATGGCAAGTGGTGAGAAAATGTCACGACCCGCACCCACCGTGAGGGTACGAGTACGTAACAGCGCCCAGCCTACGCCGCAGTGTCGGCGGTAGAACGCTGTTCTAGGTCATGAACTATAACTATATATAAGGTACCTGTACAGTATATACACTCCGAATGGAGGTGACATAGCAGAATACAGTCTCAATCACATCTAAGGTAGAATATAGCACGATGGAAAAGAAAGAGAAATCCTCAACTGAGGTACAGCAGAATGAAATAACATAAGTCTCAACAACTACCAGTCTCAACATCTTTAAAATATACAACTCTGAAATCAAGGACAACAACTAAACATGAAAAGGAAAAACAGTCTAAGCTATCTATACTAAGCAAGGTATCGTCCTCAGCAGCTGCCTGAACCTCCCCAGGGGTCCAGGTCGCGAGTGTCATCTAGGCAAGCTCCATAGTAAGGGGTGTAGGGTTCCACATCATTCTCTGTAAAATTTTTAACAGGTCCAGTCAGGACGGGAGCGAGCACAATACATCTCACGCAGATCATAATAGGTTAGAAAATATAAACATGCAAGAGAGTATGATACGAGAAAATGAAAGAAAGTACATGATGTAAACAGAGAGAGAACTGTAATAGAAATATCTACTATAAGTAGAGAGCTACTAGTGACTAGTAATTTAGAGTACAAAATCGACATGTGAACAGCTTGATTTGCACATGAATATACTAAAGAGGCGTACATGGATATACTACTTTGGAATTGTTCACATGACTATTTATACTCCTCCATACCCCAATCAATACACAAGGATCCAGACAAGTTATGTTACGTACATAATTTTCACATGAAGCCCATAGATGGGTATACATGAAGAATACATGAGGGCTCAGAAACTGAGTGCACATGAATTCCACATGAAGGCCCATGAAGGGTGCACATGAAGAATAGGTTATCCATGAAATACACGAGAAACATGACCGAACATGATAGCACATGAGAGCACACGAGCGAGCACGAACGAGCATGAAGCACATGAGAAACATGAATAACATGAGAGCGAGGAATACACGATGTACATGAAACACACGACACGATGTATCCGATGCTCCCGAGGGGGATAACATCGCGTGAAAGGATCCATATAGTACCAATCCGTGATAATATCGTGACAACATCAAATAAGGTAAACTAGAGCGGGAATATAGTTCTAAGCAAGTTATGAAATGATCAGAGAATGTACTCGCCTGGTATCTGAATAGCTGTAGTAAATGTACTGTCCGAGATGAGGTACCTGACTCCTAGTTGGAGCAACACAAGTCAAGATGTATACAGGAGATGATAATAGTAATCTACAATGCATCTGTATGCTGTCTAGGTCAAACTAGGCTAAAGTCAACACTTGGTCAACTCCAGTCAACTATACTAGTCAAGGCTAGGTCATCTAGGTCAAGCCCAACCCAAACAAGTCTAACAGTCTCACTAGGCCTAACCAAGCCTAGGCTAGCACTCACATACCATCACAATGCTATACAAGCTATCAAACCTATAATTTACACATATATTTCATATACAAGCATCAAGCTTGTTTATATATTTATATACTACATTATTCATGCCTATATTATATTACCTATATTACATATCATTCCTGCCTACCTTGCATACATACATTCCCAAGTCATACAAGTCACCAAACATACAATTTACATATATATAGATATATACATATATTGGCATACATCACATATAGTCATACATTATATAGGCATATAACATTCATGTTTAAGTTCATGCATTACCTCCTTATATTGCATACATACTCACATGCATATATACATTACAAAATATAAACATAGAGATATGGGAGGGGGCTGGCAGGTTAGTAGGGTAGCATGTAGGTGTATGAATGAAATGAGGTGACAACGTAGAGTGTCATATAGTGAGATATGAATACTGTGTCAAAAGCTAATGTGTTAACCAACATAGTGTTAAGTGTGTCTATGTGAAGATGTCATTAGATGTGTAAAATTCAAGGTGTATTATGAAGTGTCAAGGTGCCACTAGAGTAGGTTAATAGGCATTAATGTTCAGGTATTAGGTTGTGTAAAAGGTAACAGTTAACAAGGTTCATATCATAAACAAAAATTAAAATGTGACATGGTTAAATGTGTATGACAGTTATTTCTCAGGTTCCAGGTTTTCAGTTCACAAACAGTGTGTTTGTGTGGGCATGAGAGCACACTGTTCAATTAGGAATTCTCAGGAATTTACATTCAAAACCCAATCAAATTCATAAATAAACTTCAATAAAACTCAGTTAAATATGGGAAACCAATACGAAATTGAACCAACCATTTTAGGAAAACACCATGGCAACCAACTCTCAAGCCTTGCAATGAGAAATGTGTGTACTGTGTCACAGGTTGTGACAGTAGAATATGGGAACATTCCCAGGAACAGTTAACAGCAAAGGGGATCTCAGTATGACAGGAATGTATATGTGCTATCTACTCAGGTTTTGTGTGAACCACTGCTACATGTGTGTCATAGTGTGTGTCAATATTGTGTGGGTGTCATTCATTGTGTAAGCATAGGGTCTCATCTATTTGCATATGTGTGCTCAATCACAGGTTTTAAGTGTCCACAAATTAATGTGCCAATTCTCAGAAAATAGCCTTCAGTCTCAGATTTTAGGAGAGAAGTCATCTCAGTTCTTCTCATTTCTAGATATCTCAGTTAACCCTGTTTTGACTTCCAAAATCAAATCCACCTATTCAACTCAGTTGTATATTCATTTCGGGTTGCAGGAAACTAACAGTTATTCAATCAAAATAAATTAATCAAAATGAATTCCAAAAACCCAAAATGAAATTCCAATATGCAACTTAACTCAAGTCAGTAAAACATAATTTATTCTTAGAAAATTCAGTGAATGCTTAACCAGTGTATCAGTGTGTATATCCAATTCAGTGCATAGGAAGAGGGAAAGTTTTCAGGTTCATTCAAAGAAGGAATCTCAGGAAATACAATATCTGAAATCTCATTAATAACATATGAAAAACTTAGTTTAACATTGGATTAAACCCAGTTTAACCTTAACAGTCCATTCTCAGTTTTCAGGTTGCAAATGTGAATCAAAACCCAATTCCTAATCTATTCTCAGGTTCTCAACATTTCAGAATCTAAATAAACTGTGTACAAACACAACCCAATTTATTCTCAGGTTTTCAAAAGGCTCTCAGGTTGACAGTTTCAGTCAACAGTCCCAAAGCCAATTTGTACCCAATAACCAAACACCCACATGAACCTAATACTTATCAAATCAAACACATGTGTAAATGAGCTAAAACTAACTATTAACATCAATAATACAGCTAAGAAAATTAAAACTTTGAAATCAAAATCAGGGAATAAAACAATGTATCAGGGATTTGAGAATTGACAGTTCATATCCCATTCAAAAACCAATTCGAAGCTAAATTCTCAAACACCAAACTTAGATCATCATTTCAGCACCCTAATACACATGTATGTGAGTTAATATGGCAACTAAACATTGACAGTTCAGTTTAGAAATCAATTTAAATTTAGGAATTAAAAACTGGGACTGTGTATCAGTGAAAACAATTTTCGAACCAATAATCACATAAAAACCAATCGAAGTCCAAAACAGGTGTACACGAATGTGAGTCACATATGCACATGTGTCGGGGAGTCAATTCATGTCCAGGAAACTGGACACAATCATGTCTAAACAACCACACGAACACGAATACTATTCTGTGTTCAGACAGTGTCGTGCACACGTGCACTTCACTCGTGGACACGACACAGTGCACCACGTGTCACGTGCACCTACCTATGTGTTCGCTTATGGTAGGTCTAGGTGTCTAGGACCCTATTTCGTGTCTAGATGGTTTCGTGTCTAAGTAACAAGCCCGTGTCAGTGCGCAAATTCAGACTGGAACAATCCAGTGCACGACCGTGCGTGTGCAGTACGGGTCGAAGTTCTTCCTAACCAGTCAACGAGATCCTTTGAAACTTTGTAGCCCTCGTGTCAGTCATGTAGGGAGTCTCCATGTCAAATTTCGTGTCGTGAAGTGGAGTGTCCTGTGCGAACCAGGACACGGGCAGCATGGCACTCAAACGAGCCCCGTACTGCGTGTCCAAGCACGAATCCGACACAATAAGACACGAAAATATAATTTACCCTTCACAAACATTCATGCAGACACCTAGATCTACAGATCTACGTAATTAGAATTTCAAAATTCGAAAATAAATCTCTAAGGGCATTTCTACAAACACCTATGTACCTATTATGATACGTGTCCGATACGGACATGAAATGGACACGAATTATGCCCAAAACTTGGGGACAGCTAGGGAACACCTAGATCTAGCCTAATATGCAAAGAAATCAGAATATTACATCAATTTAAGGGGTTTTACCTATAGGTGCAAATTACAAGAAAAGCCTCAAATGGGGGTGGTTCTCCTTGATAGCCAAATGCTCCAATTTGGTTCAAACCTGAGATTTCTCTCCATAAACACGAAATAGGGCTAGATTAGGATTATATACAAAAGACTAGAGTGGAAAAGGAATTAAAATGAAGAAACTAGGACTTGGAAAAGAAATGACATTACCTCTTTCTTCAAAATGTTGAAATCTTAATAAAGAGGCAAGAACAATAAATGAGGAGATTATTTATAGGAAGAATAGCCCTAGGTGGCTGGTCATAAAGTGAAAGTTAGGGTTAGGGTTGAGTCTAATGGGCTATGGACCTATTTGCACTAGTCATGGAACCAAATTTTAAGTATCAAGCCTATGGTCCAAATCACTAAGCCTTCTATCCAAGTCTTGATTTCTACATGACTAACTTAGATTGACTTAAGTTAGATTAGGGTCTCACCATGCTAATCAAGTCACCTTAACTAGAGTCAACATCTAGGTTAGTCTCTTAAGTCGCAACTAGTAAAAGTCAAATCAACAATCGTCAATCCATTAAATAAATCAATAATTCTAAAAAAATGAAAATAACCAAATTACCCAAAGTCTAAAAATAATAAATAAATATTCCAAATTACATGGTTAGGCTCTAGGGTAGACAGTCCTTTGGGTTTCACTAGCTGTACATCAAAATCACAAGTCATGATTTTTAAATAGTTTTAAAATGATTAAAAATCACCAAAAATCATATTATTATTTAAATATCATAATTAAATAAATTAAATCACAAAATTTCAAAATTACTCTCATTTAGAAAACTGGGTGTTACAAGTCTATCCACCTTAGAAAAATTTTGTCCTCGAAATTTAAGATGGTAGTACTACCTTTAGGTCAAACATAGTCAAGGGTCAACCACTAGTCAATTTCTCAACATCCAAGTACCTGGTCATCAACTGGTCAACTTTTTAGGGTTTTACCTATGCTAGCTATCTAGGTGTTGGCAATTAAAGGTTAGCAAAAGAAAAACTCTATAATAGACTAACTCTTATCTTTCTAACCTTATCAAGTCACCCATAACTGAATACCCATAATCTAAGCACACAAATCCCAAATACCATATATACATAAGCTCAAGAACAACAACCCATTATATATATCCTAAGTATATCATCTATATATCCATACATATATAACTGATCATCAAGGGTTAAAGTAGACTAAACTTATAAGGAATTGAACAAATGCTCAGAAATTAGGCTAAGGATGAATGGTCTGAAACATCAATGTAGGCAAAAGAAAATGATGCTAAGGAGACTGAATTTATAAACAAGGGTCAGGACATCTAGTGAAGGGTCTGCACACTGCCTATAAAGGTTGATCTATCATGTCTGAACTAATCTCAAGGAAAACTTAACTAAAATAGAAAACTGAACCAGATGTAGGCTAAGCAACATGTCTATAATTCTACACAACAATGGCCTATAGATACTAACCAACCCATATCCCATATGCCAATACCATCTGCAATCTATCTATATATATAGACCTCTCAGTCTTAGGTAAACTACAACTATACTCAAGAACAGGCTCTGGTCATGGGTGCCTTACTGGAAAGTACAAAGAAAAATAATAATAAATTATCAAGGCTACAGAGCAGACTAACATCCTCTATGAAAACTGGTAGGTATTATAAATAACAAGGAAATCGTCTACAATGGGTTACTATTCTAATACCAATGCTAACTATCATCTCTAGGGTACAGACACTCTACAAGTCATCATATCATTACACTATGAAAGAACTACATATGAATAAGCTCTATAAAGCTAAAATATCCCTACTCCTAAATTATTTGATAATGGAATACAATTTATAACAGAAGGGTACGATAGAGATGATATGTTTAAAAACCTTCTCAAGATACAGTTTGATAATCATATGCGTCTGTCCAAAATTATGTTACTCAGAGCCCTCGCCATGCCAGTAAGCAAGGCTGCGATAAACGATAGATTCCATAACTGGGGCATGCACCTCTATAATCATGTCGTCTGGAATTCTTGCTATACCGACTATTATAGCTGCAAGAAATTCCAAATCTCATAACCAAGATACGTACATCCGAAGTCAGGTCTCTATGTTTCTGCCACACTAGCTAATATGGCTGCGATAAACTATAGGTTCCATAATCAAGTAGACGTTTACCATCCCTGTTATTTTCGTCAATATATGTTATCAGAAAATATCGTAACTCAGGCCATAAATTCATCTCGATAGAAAAATCAAAATCGACAACGATCCATCAAAATCAAATTTAATAATCAAGGAGTGAGAGCGAACAAAACAAGGGAAAGGATTTCAAATTGAAGTTTAAATAAGATTCTCAAGGGTCGTCCCAGGAATCTCTCAAGGAATCCTAACTGTGATTGAGTACCTTTAAAATATATTATAATCATACTGCAGGCTGTAGTGATACTCTAGTTCGAATACCACTACATAAACTCGACCTGCATGGGCTACCACTAAAAACGTGTCACGACCCGCACCCACCGTGAGGGTACGAGTACGTAACAGCGCCCAGCCTACGCCGCAGTGTCGGCGGTAGAACGCTGTTCTAGGTCATGAACTATAACTACATATAAGGTACCTGTACAATATATACACTCCGAATGGAGGTGACATAGCAGAATACAGTCTCAATCACATCTAAGGTAGAATATAGCACGATGGAAAAGATAGAAAAATCCTCAACTGAGGTACAGCAGAATGAAATAACATAAGTCTCAACAACTACCAGTCTCAACATCTCTAAAATATACAACTCTGAAATCAAGGACAACAACTAAACATGAAAAAGAAAAACAGTCTAAGCTATCTATACTGAGCAAGGTATCATCCTCAGCAGCTGCTTGAACCTCCCCAGGGGTCCAGGTCGCGAGTGTCATCTAGGCAAGCTCCATAGTAAGGGGTATAGGGTTCCTCATCATCCTCTGTAATTTTTTTAACAGGTCCAGTCAGGACGGGAGCGAGCACAATACATCTCACGCAGATCATAATAGGTTAGAAAATATAAACATGCAAGAGAGTATGATACGGGAAAATGAAAGAAAGTACATGATGTAAACAGAGAGAGAACTGTAATAGAAATATCTACTATAAGTAGAGAGCTACCAGTGACTAGTGATTTAGAGTACAAAGTCGACATGTGAACGGCTTGATTTGCACATAAATATACTAAAGAGGTGCACATGGCTATACTACTTTGGAATTGTTCACATGACTATTTATAATCCCCCATACCCCAATCAATACACAAGGATCCTGACAAGTTATGTTACGTACATGATTTTCACATAAAGCTTATAGATGGGTGTACATGAAGAATACATGAGGGCTCAGAAACTGAGTGTACATAAATTCCACATGAAGGCCCATGAAGGGTGCACATGAAGTATAGGTTATCCATGAAATACACGAGAAACATGACCGAACATGATAGCACATGAGAGTACACGAGCGAGCACGAATGAGCATGAAGCACGTGAGAAACATGAATAACATGAGAACGAGGAATACACGATGTACATGAAATATACGATACGATGTATCCGATGCTCTCGAGGGGGATAACATCGTGTGAACAGATCCATATAGTACCAATCCGTGATAATATCGTGACAGCATCAAATAAGGTAAACTAGAGCAGGAATATAGTTCTAAACAAGTTATGAAATGAGCAGAGAATGTACTCGCCTGGTATCTGAATAACTGTAGTAAATGTACTGTCCGAGATGAGGTACCTGACTCCTAGTTAGAGCAACACAAGTCAAGATGTATACAAGGGATGATAATAGTAATCTACAATGCATCTGTATGCTGTCTAGGACAAACTAGGCTAAAGTCAACACTTGGTCAACTCCAGTCAACTATACTAGTCAAGGCTAGGTCAAGCCTAACCCAAACAAGTCTAACAGTCTCACTAGGCCTAACCAAGCCTAGGCTAGCACTCACATACCATCACAATGCTATACAAGCTATCAAACCTATAATTTACACATATATTTCATATACAAGCATCAAGCTTATTTATATATATTTATATACCACATTATTCATGCCTATATTATATTACATATATTATATATTATTCCTGCCTACCTTGCATACATACATTCTCAAGTCATACAAGTCACCAAACATATAATTTACATATATATAGATATATACATATATTGGCAGACATCACATATAGTCATACATTATATAGGCATATAACATTCATGTTTAAGTTCATGCATTACCTCCTTATATTGCATACATACTCACATGCATCTATACATTACAAAATATATACATAAAGATATGGGAGGGGGTTGGCAGGTTAGTAGGGTAGCATGTAGGTGTATGAATGAAATGAGGTGACAACGTAGAGTGTCATATAGTGAGATATGAATACTGTGTTAAAAGCTAATGTGTTAACCAACATAGTGTTAAGTGTGTCTATGTGAAGATGTCATTAGATGTGTAAAATTCAAGGTGTATTATGAAGTGTCAAGGTGCCACTAGAGTAGGTTAATAGGCATTAATGTTGAGGTATTAGGTTGTGTAATAGGTAACAGTTAACAAGGTGTTGGCACATTTTATTTTGATATATTAACAGCATCTTCGTAGTTTAGTTTTCTGTCTTCAGATTCATATCTTCTCAGAAGCTCTACTACATAAAGACTATCCTTTCAAGTGCTACCATCCATTGCATTCAAGACTGAAGTAGATACCGGCGCTCCTTGCATAGACGGCTTCCTATACTGCTTAAAGTTTTCGAGTCTGTACAAGGTCTAGGTATATCTGTAAACACTTAAGGTTGGATTACAAACTAAAAGCATAAGTCAAAAATCAATATCTTACAGAGCGGCATACCGGCGGTATGCTCCGGCATATCGGCGGTATACCGTTTTCTTTGTCCATAAAGTTTCTGTGATAAATTGTCGGCATACCGGTGGTATGCTCCGGCATACCGGCGGTATACCGTTTTTATCATCCACAAACTTACTGTGATAAATTGTCGGCATACCGGCAGTATACCGTTTTGTGGACCACAAAACGTTCTGTGACAAAACGTCGGCATACCGATGGTATGCTCCGGCATACCGGCGGTATACCATTTTGTTTGCCTGAAAACGTTCTGTGATAAAACGTCGGTATACCGACGGTATGCCGCGGCATACCGACGGTATACCGGGTTACACATATTTGATTTTTGAATCACTCTGACTAGCATTAATGGCCGCATTTAATGCTCTCAACGGATATTAATATGACCGTTACTATTTGACCGTTATACCGACGGTATGCCGCTGCATATCGACGGTATGCAGGTCTGGCTGTTTTCAGAGCATTAAATGCTACCCACTCTTGGTTTCTCTATAAATGAAAGCATTTTCTCTCTTGAAGCTTTTACCAACTCTTGCCATAAATTTTCCAAACAACCAAGAGCTCCACCATTATTACTCAACCAAGCTTTTAATTGTCATCCCCTCCCAAAGTGCTAGAGTATTTAAGAGTTATAAATTTTTGATCTTCACATGTTAGAAGATCAACAAGTTCTCTTCTCATTTGTTTGAAGTTGGCGAGCCTTCTAAGAAAACTCGTGTGTTGAAGTTGGCGAGTCTTCGGATCCAAACTCGTGTTGAAGTTGGCAAATTCTTCGGATCCAAACTCGTGTGTACTATTTGATTAAATAGTAGATTTAAGCCGGAGAGAGTTCCGGGACTGGATTGCCTCAAGCGAGGATACCAGGATACATCTTGTGTTTGATCTTCTTACTCTTTACTTTTATTTGTCATATATTGCTTCTTGTGCTCTAGTCATTTTTTATTTTCCTATTCACCCCCCCTCTAGGGTTCTACAATTGGTATCAGAGCTTTGTTCTCTTGATTTGGATTTACACCCTTTGAGTGATCCATGGCCACTAACCCTAGTATCAACACCTTCCACAATGAGGGACACTCCACAAATAGGCCTCCCCTATTTGATGGAACCAACTATAACTACTGGAAGATTAGGATGAGTATTTATCTGAAGTCCATAGATTTTGATTTATGGGATTGTGTGATAAATGGTCTTCCTACTCCTTCCAGAGTTATTGAGGATATTGCTTCTGACACCCTTAGGGACACTCTTACTGAAAACACCAAGAAGCTTGCTAGTCGAAATACCAAGGCTATGAACGCTCTTTATTGTGCTCTCGATAGTAGTGAGTTCAATAGAATCTCTACTTGCAAGACTTCCAATGAGATTTGGAAGTTACTTGAAGTCACACACGAGGGTACTTCACAAGTGAAGGAATCCAAGATTAGTAGACTCACGCAAGAATATGAGTCCTTTAAGATGAAGCATGATGAATCTATTACTTGCATGTTTACTCGTTTTGGTGATATTATTAATCCTCTCTCTTCTCTTGGTAAGGAATATCCTGCTCATGAAAAGATCAGAAAAATTCTTAGAGGATTAACAAAAGTATGGAGTCCTAAAGCTACCACAATCATTGAGGGGAACGACCTGACAGTCATGAACCTTGAGACCCTCATGGGTAAGCTAATGACTCATGAACTCGATATGAAGGATCAAGAGGAATCCTCCATACAAGAGAAGGAGAAGGAAAAGGCCAAGGAGAAGGAGAAGTCTCTTGCTCTCAAAGTTACAAAGTCCTACTCCAAGGATAGCTCCGACGACAATGAGTCGGACGATGATGAAGAAATATATCTCACAGCTAAGCACTTCTGGAAGTTCCTCAAATTCAATAAAGCCAACCGCTTCAGACGGGACAATGAGGAAGATCCGGCGTATTATCAATACAGAAGAACCGGACACATCAAGAGGGACTGTCCGATGATAAGAAAAGACTCAAGCAAGTACGAAAAGCCTAGCAAAGGAAGCTCGTCCTCCAAAAAATTTGCCAACACAAGCATTTGGTGTGAGAGTGACGCAAGCGACTCCGACAACGACAAAGAGTGCAAACACAATGCCAACGTTTATCTCATGGCAACCGATGAGGTACTTGATGATCTCTCCTTACTCTTACTTATGATGACTTGGAGAAAGCTATCCTTGAATTGCATGAAGGGCACAAATGTGTTAGGAATAAATACAAAAAATCTCTAAAAGAGATTGATGCTCTTCAACTTGAAGTAGAAACTCTCAAGCATCATTATTGATGTAAAGGGAAAATCTCCTGCTTCTGACACGGATGAGATAGAGTCTTTGCGACTCAAGTTTCAAGAATCACTTGTCACTATCAAGAAAAAGGATGATGAGATTCAATCCATGAGAAGCGCTTATGAATTTGCTATGCATAAGGTTCAAGATGCTAATAAGAGAGAATATGATACTTCTATTAAGTATAATGATCTTCTTGTACAGAGTAAGAAACTAGGTAATAAGAAAACTACTCACATGCATGCTCCAGGACACCTCCACACTCATCACAATGCTAGGCATACTTCTTACATGAACACTACATACAAATCCATTTCTAACACAAGGAAATGACCATTTGTAAAGAAAAATACTTCGCATCATGCTTTTTACTATCATCATCATAACACTAATGTTAGAACTCCTCGTACTAGAGTTTTACATATGCATGATACTCACACTTCTTCTTCTAAATCCTTTATGATTTGCAACTACTGTGGCTTGCTTGGACACACGACCAATTATTGTCATACAAGGAAACTTGTTGATAAGAAAGTTTTTAAGTGGGTTCCTAAGACTAACACTCAAGGACCCATACAATCATGGGTACCAAAATGTTCATCTTCAACTTATGTTGTAGGTGAAGAGTCCTTCTCATGCTAGAAGCAAGTGGATTCTCGATAGCGGTTGTTCATGGCACATGACTGGGGATGTTTCATTATTTACAACGCTATCGATGAAGAAGGAAGGACACGTCTCCTTTGGTAATAATCTTAAATGTCACATTATAGGAAATGGTAATATAGGTTCCCCTCCTTATCCTTGTATTAAGAATGTGTGTCTTGTTACTAAGCTTAAACACAATCTTCTTAGTATTAGTCATCTTACCGATAATGGTTATGATATAAAGTTTGTTAAGCTCAAATGCTTCATTACCGATAGTTCAAATGGATCTATTGTTTATGAAGGCATTAAAGAAAACAATATCTATATTTTATATCTTGTCGAAGACACTAACAATGACAGGTGCTTAGTTGCTAAGAACAATGAGAGTTGGCTTTGGCACATGAGGCTCGGACATGCCAACATGGATACCATCTCTCGTCTTGCTACCAAGAAGCTCGTAAGAGGACTCCCAAGTATCCCTTTCAAAAAGGATATGGTGTGTGAAGAATGCAAAAAGAGTAAGTTGACAAAGTCATCCTTCAAATCTATCAACTCTGTGAGTACCTCTAGACCTCTTCAACTTATTCATATGGATTTTTTTGGTCCTAGTAGAGTTGCTAGCCTTGGAGGCAAGCTTTATGCTTTTGTTTTGGTTGATGATTTTTCGAGATTTACTTGGGTTATTTTTCTTGCTTGCAAAAGTGATACTTTTTATGAATTTATTGTTTTTTGTAAACGTGTTCAAAATGAGAAAGGTTTTTCTATTAACAAGATTAGAAGTGATCATGGAGGAGAATTTGATAATGCCGATTTTAAAAGATTTTGTGAAAAGAATGGTTTTGGACATAATTTTGCTTGTCTACGAACTCTTCAACAAAATAGTGTTGTGGAGAGAAAGAATAGAACCCTTGGCGATAAGGCCCGGGTTATGTTAAACCAATATAAGCTCCCCCAATATTTTTGGGCGGAAGCCGTTAATACGGCATGTCATGTTATAAATAGGGTGTTGATTAGACCTATTTCTAAGAAGACTCCTTATGAGCTTTGGTTTGACAAAATTCCCTCTATTGAATATTTTAAAGTTTTTGGTTGTAATTGTTTTATTTTGAATACCAAGGATAACCTAGGCAAGTTTGAAAAAAAAGCCTATGAAGGAATATTCCTTGGATACTCTACTCATAGTAAATGTTTTCGTGTTTTTAATAAAAGAAGTCTTGTTGTCGAAGAGTCAATCAATGTCTCTTTTAATGAACTTAACTCTTCTACATTCTCCTCTTCCGAGGATATTGATGACATCTCGTTTGGGTTGGAGAACTCCTCTATTGAAGATCGTCCTTCTTCATCTAACAATGAAGTTGTGACTCCAACAAAAGAGTCTCCTCCTCTCGAGCCTCCTCAAAAGGATCTCCCAAAAGAATGGAGATTTGTCACCAATCATCCTAAGGAACTTATCATTGGGGATCCTTCCTCCAGTGTTAGCACTAGATCCTCCACTCGTGATCTTTGTGCAAACGTGGCTTTTATCTCTCAAATAGAGTGTAAAAATATTAATGATGCTTTTCTTGATGAATTTTGGATGATAGCGATGCAAGAAGAGCTAAATCAATTTGAGCGAAACAAGGTTTGGGAACTTGTCCCAAAACCTAGCAATCACCACATTATTGAAACAAAATGGGTGTTTTGAAACAAACTTAATGAAGATGGGTTAGTGACTCGTAACAAAGCCCGATTGGTTGCTCAAGGCTATAACCAAGAGGAAGGCATTGACTACGACGAAACCTATGCTCCGGTTGCATGTCTTGAATCCATTCGTATGCTTTGTGCTTTTGCTTGTTTTAATGACTTTAAACTCTTTCAAATGGATGTTAAGAGTGCCTTTCTAAATGGTATTATTAAAGAGGAAGTTTATGTTAAACAACCTCCCGGCTTTGAAGATTTTTAATTTCCTAATCACGTGTTTAAACTCCACAAAGCCCTTTATGGCCTCAAACAAGCTCCCCGTGCTTGGTATGAGCGCCTTAGCTTCTTTTTTGTTTCACACAATTTTTCAAAGGGGAAAGTCGACACAACACTTTTTATCAAATCCCATAATGGCACTCTCTTATTGGTTCAAATTTATGTCGATGACATTATTTTTGGTTCTACTAACAACACACTTTGTGTAGAATTTGCTAAAGTTATGCAGGAAGAATTTGAAATGAGTATGATGGGTGAGCTATCATTCTTTTTGGGATACAAATCAAACAAGGACCCAAAGGGACCTTCATCAATCAAGCAAAATATACGAAGGATCTCCTCAAGCGTTTCGAACTTGACTCATCCAAATCAATGAGGACTCCTATGGCAACAACGACAAAGCTTGACAATGATGAAGATGGCACATCGGTTGACATCCGTAAGTATCGAGGTATGATTGCTAGTTTACTTTATCTTACTGCGAGCCGTCCTGATATCATGTTTAGTGTATGTCTTTGTGCACGTTATCAAGCAAATCCAAAGGAATCGCACTTATGTGCCATAAAGCGTATTTTTTGATATCTCAAAGGTACCGTGAACATGGGCCTTTGGTATCCGAAATCTTCATCCTTTGAGCTTCACGGCTTCTCGGATGCAGATTTTGTCGGATGCCAGATTGACCAAAAAAGCACTAGCGACACATGCCAATTCCTTGGGAAATCCTTGGTATCGTGGTTTAGTAAGAAATAAAATTCTGTTGCTCTTTCAACCACTGAGGCCGAATATATTGCGGCCGGTTGCTGTTGTGCACAAATTCTTTGGATGTCACAAACACTTATAGATTATGGCATTTCTCATACTTGCACCCCTATTAAATGTGATAACATTAGCTCGATCAATCTCACGAAAAACCCGATTTGTCACTCACGCACGAAGGACATTGAAATTAGACACCATTTTCTTCGTGACCATCAACAAAAGAAGGATTTCTGCCTTGAGTTTATTGACACCACTTATCAGCTAGCCGATATTTTCACCAAACCACTCCCGAAAGATCGCTTCACTTTTCTTTGCCAAGAATTAGGCATTTTATCTTTCGACTCATAAATCTTCTTGGCCGGCACACCGACGGAATACGGCGGTATACCGACGGCATGCCGTTTTTGATTCAGAATTAGGTTCTGTGTCAAAAATCGACATACCGTCGGCATACCGACGGTATGCCGGTTCGCGGCGGACAGCTTTTTTAACTCAGAATCCGGGCCCACCTTTCCTTCTTTCCCTCTTTATTCCCTCTTCTCCTCTTTAATACCCTTCCCATCCATCACTTCCATATTTATTATCCCTCTCCTCTTCCCCATATCCTAACTTTCCATCACATTAACTTCCCCTCTCTTCATCTTCCCCATTACTCCTCATTTCCTCCATGGCCAATCCCAAGCGTCCCCGCTCCTCCTCCACCTTCTTCAATCCCTTCACTCCGGTGGCTCTCCCTCATGGATATGATCAGCGGGTATTCACCTCCTCCTTGGCGGCCGAGACTTGGTTTCAACACTTCGTCCACCATAACGTCTTCAAGGGCCGTGC
The DNA here is from genome assembly GCA_029216955.1 of Iris pallida. NCBI lineage: Eukaryota > Viridiplantae > Streptophyta > Magnoliopsida > Asparagales > Iridaceae > Iris > Iris pallida. The sequence goes on from JANAVB010035134.1 coordinate 16,135, forward strand.
AATCAACTGGAATCTCTTCCCCGGCCATGTCTCTCTATTCGACGAGGCCGGACTATCTTGCCTTCTTCGGCGTCAGGTGCCCGTCTACCCCGCCGCCGTCCGTCTCTTCTACTGCAACATGGTCCCGGACGACGAACACGGCCCCATACAGACGATGGTCAACGATCGTTATTTCCGTCTCACGGCTCGGGACATCTACAACATCCTCGACATCCCGGACAGAGGCGAAGCTCTGCCGGCCTTGGCTGCTCTTAACTCTTCGGTGGAGACCCCCTTGGACGAGTTCTGCCACATCATTTGTAAGGGCCCCAACCCTCCTGCTATCCCGGCCCTTTCCGCAAAGCTTGAGCCGTTCTATTACGAGCTCCATCAGATCGTGTGCCACACACTCTATCCCAAGGGCGGCAACTATGATGCCATTATCGGCGACACCCTGGTGTGCATGTACTACCTCTATGCGAGGAAGTCTTGGTCCTTCCCTAAGACTCTCCTTCATGCCTTCAAAGGCGTCCTGCCAGCGGGGAAGCAGAATCTTTATTACGGCTCCTTCATCACTCTCATTCTGGAAGCCAAGCAAGTCGACCTCTCCCTTTGCTCCTTGGACGGCGTCCCATCCTACCTTGCTGTTTCCCGCTCCGCTAGTGGTGCCTCCACGTCTCGTGCTTCCTCCTCCCAAGAGCCACCGACATCTGCTCCTGCTGCACCTGCCGCTACTCCTCTTGCATCGGCCCGCTATATGCTGCTGACTCAGCAGCACTTTGACATGCGTATGGCTCAGGCGGAGGAGCAGATGCGGGCCCACACTCGCGGCCTTGGCACTCTGATTCAGTCCCGCTTCCATGACCAGGCCTATTTCATTCAGCGTACTCTTCAGGACCGGGACACGTTTCTGGATCTCAATCTTCAGGATCCAATGTACCAGGCCTCCCGCTTTTCCGATCCCAATGCCTACGGTTTCATGTACCTGGACGACATTGATTCTTTTGGTGCTTTTCACCAGGCTCAGGATGGTGGGGATGATCCGGCTGACGAGTAGGGGTGGCTTCCTTTTGATGGTGGTGTCGAATAAATGAGTGTCTTAGTTTCTTGTGTTTGTTTTTATTATGTCTTTTGCGGTCCTTCGGAGACCTATATTTGGTTGGTTCTAGTAGTTTGCAGTCCTACGGGGACTTGATATTTGTCTTCTTATGTTGCTAAACTCTCGTAGAGGGGAGTCTTTTTAATATGTCTTATGTAGTATGGGTGTCCTGCATGTATCACTGTTTTAACTTTTATCTAAATACATGCTTTTTTATCTATGATACTGTGCTCCACATTTATGACTATTTTTTTATTATCATCATTTTTTTTCCATCTTTGACTAAGTGACAAAGGGAAGAAAACGTATTGAGGGGGAGTTGTCTACCTACGGGGAAGTTACTCCCTGAAGATGCTATCTCTCTATTTTGTCAATTATCAAAATGGGGGAGATTGTTGGCACATTTTATTTTGATATATTAAAAGCATCTTCGTAGTTTAGTTTTCTATGTCTTCAGATTCATATCTTCTCAGAAGCTCTACTACATAAAGACTATCCTTTCAAGTGCTACCTTCCATTGCATTCAAGACTGAAGTAGATACCGGCGCTCCTTGCATAGACGACTTCCTATACTGCTTAAAGTTTTCGAGTCTGTACAAGGTCTAGGTATATCTGTAAACACTTAAGGTTGGATGACAAACTAAAAGCATAAGTCAAAAATCAATATCTTACAGAGCGGCATATCGGCGGTATGCTCCGGCATACCGGCGGTATACCGTTTTCTTTGTCCACAAAGATTTTGTGATAAATTGTCGACATACCGGTGGTATGCTCCGGCATACCGACGGTATACCGTTTTTATCGTCCACAAACTTACTGTGATAAATTGTCGGCATACCGACGGTATACCGTTTTGTGGACCACAAAATGTTTTGTGACAAAACGTCGGTATACCGACGGTATGCTCCGGCATACCGGCGGTATACCGTTTTGTTTGCCTGAAAACGTTCTGTGATAAAACGTCGGTATACCGACGGTATGCCGCAGCATACCGACGGTATACCGGGTTACACATATTTGATTTTTGAATCACTCTGACTAGCATTAATGGCCGCATTTAATGCTCTCAACGGATATTAATATGACCGTTACTATTTGACCGGTATACCGACGATATACCGTTGCATACCGACGGTATGCCGGTCTGGCTGTTTCCAGAGCACTAAATGCCACCCACTCTTGGTTTCTCTATAAATGAAAGCCTTCTCTCTCTTGAAGCTTTCACCAACTCTTGCCATAAATTTTCCAAACAACCAAGAGCTCCACCATTGATACTCAACCAAGCTTTTAATTGTCATCCCCTTCCAAAGTGCTAGAGTATTTAAGAGTTGTAAATTTTCGATCTTCACGTGTTAGAAGATCAATAAGTTCTCTTCTCATTTGTTTGAAGTTGGCGAGCCTTCGTAAGAAAACTCGTGTGTTGAAGTTGGCGAGTTCTTCGGATCCAAACTCGTGTGTACTATTTGATTAAATAGTAGATTTAAGCCGGAGAGAGTTCCGGGACTGGATTGCCTCAAGCGAGGATACCAGGATACATCTTGTGTTTGATCTTCTTACTCTTTACTTTTATTTGTCATATATTGCTTCTTGTGCTCTAGTTATTTTTTATTTCCCTATTCACCCCCCTAGGGTTCTACACAAGGTTCATATCATAAACAGAAATTGAAATGTGACATAGTTAAATGTGTGTGACAGTTATTTCTCAGGTTCCAGGTTTTCAGTTCACAAACAGTGTGTGTGTTTGGGCATGAGAGCACACTGTTCAATTAGGAATTCTCAGGAATTTACATTCAAAACCCAATCAAATTTATAAATAAACTTCAATAAAACTCAGTTAAATATGGGAAACCAATACGAAATTGAACCAACCATTTTAGGAAAACACCATGGCAACCAACTCTCAAGCCTTGCAATGTGAAATGTGTGTACTGTGTCACAGGTTATGACAGTGGAATATAGGAACATTCCCAGGAACAGTTGACAGCAAAGGGGATCTCGGTGTGATAGGAATGTATATGTGCTATCTACTCATGTTTTGTGTGAACCACTGCTACATGTGTGTCATAGTGTGTGTCAATATTGTGTGGGTGTCATACATTGTGTAAGCATAGGGTTTCATCTATTTGCAAATGTGTGCTCAATCACAGGTTTTAAGTGTCCACAAATCAATGTGCCAATTCTCAGAAAATAACCTTCAGTCTCAGATTTTAGGAGAGAACTCATCTCAGTTCTTCTTATTTCCAGATATCTCAGTTAACCCTGTTTTGACTTCCAAAATCAAATCCACCTATTCAACTCAGTTGTATATTCATTTCGGGTTGCAGGAAACCAACAGTTATTCAATCAAAATGAATTAATCAAAATGAATTCCAAAAACCCAAAATGAAATCCCAATATGCAACTTAACTCAAGTCAGTAAAACACAATTTATTCTCAGAAAATTCAGTGAATGCTTAACCAGTGTATCAGTGTGTGTATCCAATTCAGTGCATAGGAAGAGGGAAAGTTTTCAGGTTCATTCAAAGAAGGAATCTCAGGAAAGACAATATCTGAAATCTCATTAATAACATATGAAAAACTTAGTTTAATATTGGATTAACCCAGGTTAACCTTAACAGTCCATTCTCAGTTTTTAGGTTACAAATGTGAATCAAAACCCAATTCCTAATCTATTCTCAGGTTCTCAACATTTCAGAATCTAAATAAACTGTGTACAAACACAACCCCATTCATTCTCAGGTTTTCAAAAGGCTCTCAGGTTGACAGTTTCAGTCAACAGTCCTAAAGCCAATTTGTACCCAATAACCAAACACCCACATGAACCTAACACTTATCAAATCAAACACATGTGTAAATGAGCTAAAACTAACCATTAACATCAATAATACAGCTAAGAAAATTAAAACTCTGAAATCAAAATCAGGGAATAAAACAGTGTATCAGGGATTTGAGAATTGACAGTTCATATCCCATTCAAAAACCTATTCGATGCCAAATTCTCAAACACCAAACTTAGATCATCATTTCAGCACCCTAATACACATGTATGTGAGTTAATATGGCAATTAAACATTGACAGTTCAGTTTAGGAATCAATTTAAATTCAGGAATTGAAAACTGGGACTGTGTATCAGTGAAAACATTTTTCGAACCAATAATCACATAAAAACCAATCAAAGTCCAAAACAAGTGTACACGAATGTGAGTCACATGTGCACATGTGTCGAGGAGTCAATTCGTGTCTAGGAAACTGGACACAATCGTGTCTAAACAACCATACGAACACGGACACTATTCTGTGTTCAGACAGTATCGTGCACACGTGCACTTCACTCGTAGACACGACACAGTGCACCATGTGTCACGTACACCTACCTATGTGTTCGCCTAGGGTAGGTCTAGGTGTCTAGGACCCTGTTTCGTGTCTAGATGGTGTCGTGTCTAAGTTACAAACCCGTGTCAGTGCGCGAATTCAGACTGGAACAATCCAGTGCACGACCGTGCGTGTGCAGTACGGGTCAAAGTTCTCCCTAACCAGTCAACGAGATCCTATAAAACTTTGTAGCCCTCGTGTCAGTCATGTAGGGAGTCTCCATGTCAAATTTCGTGTCGTGAAGTGGCGTGTCTAGTGCGAACCAAGACACGGGCAGCAGGGCACTCAAACGAGCCCCGTGCTGCGTGTAGGGGTGCAACGCGGGCGGGTTGGATCGGGCTTGAGGTCAACCCGAGCCCAACCAGATGAATCATAAGCCTAACCCGAGCCCAAGCCCGGCCCGACCTCGGGTTCATATGAAGTCCAAGACCGAGCCCAGAGGATCGGGTTGAACTCGGGTTGGGTCGGGTCCATCGGGTTTATCGGGCTCTAATATAATATTTGAAATAATTTTAAACAAAAGTAGTATTAAACACAACCAAATAGCAATCAAGTATTGGTCATTATAAAATACAAACTGAAATAAGATTCAGGATAATAAGTTGAAGAGTTTGTGTGGAGAATTTAGATTTAAACTTTTTATTTAAGAAGTATGGAAATATATATATATATATATATATATATATATATATATATATATATATATATATATATATATATATATATACTAGTCATAACCCGTGCCCATAGGGCATGGTTCATTTAAGGTATTCCCCCTCAAAATCTTGGACCCCCAATTTTAAACGAACAATAATAATTTTGAGGCCCCCATCAAAATATTAATTTTGGATTCCCTATAAAACCCCACTCTCAATAATGCTCATCCACAACCATTATGAGGCCCCCATCAAAATAATTAAATCCCAACCATCAAAATATTAAATTCCCATCTTTGGATTCCCCATAAAACCCCACTCCCAATAATACTCTTGCCCATAAAACCCCACTCCCAATAATGCTCTTCCCCATAAAACCCCACAACCGTTGATTCACCAAGATTAAATCCCAACCACTCTTTATCTTGGCACAGTCAGCCCTAGGATTCAAAAACCTTTGTGTTTTGTATAAGAGATATATATGTATATAGTTAAAAATATATATATATATATATATATATATATATATATATATATATATATATATATATAGTTTCGGGTTCGTCGGGTAACCCGACACATGAACCCGAGCCCAACCCGATTGTTGATCGGGTTCAAATATTTTAATCCAAATCTGGACCCGAACCCGAGTATCTTCAACCCTAACCCAACCCATTAACGGGTTTATTCGATTGGGTTCGGGTTTAGCCCGCCCAAGTTGCACCCCTAGCTGCGTGTCCAAGCACGAATCCGACACAAACACGAAAATACAATTCACCCGTCACAAACATTCATGCACACACCTAGATCTACAGATCTACGTAATTAGAATTTCAAAATTCAAAAATAAATCTCTAAGGGCATTTCTACAAACACCTATGTACCTATTATGATACGTGTCCGATACGGATATGAAATGGACACGAATTGTGCCCAAAACTCGGGGCCAGCTAGGGAACACCTAGATCTAGCCTAATATGCAAAGAAATCAGAATATTACAACAATTTAAGGGGTTTTACCTATAGGTGCAAATTGCAAGAAAAGCCTCAAATTGGGGGTATTCTCCTTGAAAGCCAAATGCACCAATTTGGTTCAAACCTGAGATTTCTCTCCATGAACACGAAATAGGGCTAGATTAGGATCATATGCAAAAGACTAGAGTGGAAAAGGAATTAAAATGAAGAAACTAGGGCTTGGGAAAGAAATGACATTACCTCTTTCTTTAAAATATTGAAATCTCAATAAAGAGGCAAGAACACAAATGAGGAGATTATTTATAGGGAGAATAGCCCTAGGTGGCTGATCATAAAGTGAAAGTTAGGGTTAGGGTTGAGTCTAATGGGCTATGGACCTATTTGTACTAGTCAAGGAACCAAATTTTAAGTATCAAGCCTATGGTCCAAATCACTAAGCCTTCTATCCAAGTCTTGATTTCTACATGACTAACTTAGATTGACTTAAGTTAGATTAGGGTCTCACCATGCTAATCAAGTCACCTTAACTAGAGTCAACATCTAGGTTAGTCTCTTAAGTCGCAACTAGTAAAAGTCAAATCAACAATCGTCAATCCATTAAATAAATCAATAATTCTAAAAAAATGAAAATGACCAAATTACCCCTAGGCTAAAAATAATAAATAAATATTCCAAATCACATGGTTAGGCTCTAGGATAGACAGTCCTTTGGGTTTCACTAGCTGCACATCAAAATCACAAGTCATGATTTTTAAATAGTTTTAAAATGATTAAAAATCACCAAAATTATATTGTTATTTAAATATCATAATTAAATAATTAAATCACAAATTTCAAAATTACCTTCATTTAGAAAACTGGGTGTTACAGAAAATAAATAAATGAGACAATTATCTACGTGTGTTAAAATATCAGTTTCGATGTGTTAACAACTAGGGGTAAATCAGGCACCCTGCACGTGAAATGTACGACTACTATTCTCCACGAAAGATACGGGGGATAGAAAGGGTAGTTCACACGTATACTAAGATATTTCTCCTCCCAATCTGTACTCATGGACCCGAACAAGTCACGAACACGGTAAGCATGATAAAATGAGGATATAATGAGTAGAAGTTCATGATACTAACTCGTGTGTCTAGCGTGTCAACAAGCAAGAGAGCATAGGTATGATATATACTGGAAAACTATCAGAATTGAAAGCAATCAGAAAGTGCACTTGCATGTGGTCCTTTGCTGCGGATACGGGTCTAGTACTGAGTCAAGTCCAAAGAACCTATTTATTGGTCTTAACAAAGAGTAGCACACCTGTTGGTCCATGGGCTTCTAGGTCAATTCTACACTATTTGATTTAAAAAAAAATTTAATCCTTTATCTATAAAATGTATATACTTATTTAGATAAATATTTATAACTTATTTTAGAAGTTATTTACGATATTTTGAAAATAATACTTTGTTAGTTAAAATAGTTAAAGAGAATGTTCAGAAATATAGTAAATCCTTTTAGGCAACGTCCTTTATTTATCAAAGTACTTTTAGATGAATACCAGAAAGTCCTAGAAAAATCATTTTTGGCAAAACACCGTATTTGAAATTATATATATAGGGCCGATCCCAAAACTATATTTATAGTTTTTACGAAATATTTAATAAATAACTGTAATTCAACGACAAATGATATATATATATATATATATATATATATATATATATATATATATATATATATATATATATATATATATATATATATATATATATATATATATATATATATATATAGTATGTATACTTCCAAAATATTTAGACAATCACTTATAAAACTGTGTACGACTCTTATATAAAATCTATTAGAAGGATTAGTCATAATAAGCCCAAAATAGTTTTCAAGCCAAATAATATAAATTTATATATATTCTCCAAACTATTTATTTTAACAAAGTCCCTTCATTCTACCATCCAAATAATTTATAAATAACTTATCAGTAGCTCCTTTCATAAAAAGGTTTGATGATATATATAAATATATTCAATGTACATAACAACTCAAACTTATTCCAAATCATGTAAAGAAAATAGAAAAAAATAGAATACAAAATATATATGAATCCTAATCAACCCACAAGCCCAAAATATAATGACAGCTCCAATTTCTGTTTCTCCACATTTATGTTCTGCATGTACTCATTCATTACATACAGAGAAAGGATTTTATTAGGATAGCTATCCTAACATTGACTCCTACCTATTGGTCTAAAATAAGGTAAAGCAAATATAATCAGGGAATAGTACAAAGGGAGAGAGAAACCTTGGGATTTCGAGAGTGCTCCCACTCTTTTCGAGGTACGATTAAAGGATCGAGGGTCGGCGGCATCGAGACATGGCAGGCGGCCAGCTCCTGTGAGCGACGAGACCTACTGTGGTTGGCGGGGCACGGCCTGACTACAATCGCGGTGGGTGCTGGTCCGCGGGAGGCACGGGAACGCTGCCGGGAGGAGAAGAGGGCATCGATGAGTCGTGCGTGGCCTAGAGGAGTCGATCTGGTGGAGGACGGGCCTGTAGAAGCATGGAAAATATGGGGTTCATGCGGATCACAATTTGCTGCATATGTACTTTGGGCCAAACAGGTCCGTATAAAGGAGAGCCGCATGACAGATTCATTGCCTTATGCGGCCCGTCGACAACCAGCTGTAGAAGAAAGATATACGGCCAAGAGGATCAGTTCGTCTGATAAAGCTGACAAGTTCTGTCAAAATTGACAAATATGACAGCTCTAATACTCACAAGAAGATAAGATGTGAGACGTCACCAGAAGCAGGGTGCATACGCTTTCATGCGGCCAGAAGGAGTGTTACCCAAGCCGCGTGAACCTTATGCGGCTCAAACATATGCGGCTGTCACGACCCGGTCCCAATTTCTTGGGTCGAATCGGATCATGCCCAGCCTGCACCGTTGTTGAGACGGTGGCAGTAAGCTGTTTCCACTTGCAGGTAATTCAACAACACAGTATAATTTGCCACAACTTAAATATTTCGAATAGTTTAAAACTTTATTAAACTTTTACAATGAAATGAAAGATACAACTAAAACCATTTTCCACATACATCAAGAAGAAAAGAAAACTCTAAGCAAACAGCTCATCAGTCTCGAAATCCTCGTCTTGGGATCGCGGAACAAAGCCTCATCAGTGATACCTAAAATGTTGGGTCTCCAGTCAGGAGGGAGCAAAGTACAATTCATGCTAATTTGACAATTGAAATAATAATAGAATCATGCACTTTTACAGTTTTGAAATCAACAAATAAGCAGTTATAGTTTTAAAACAGTTACAGTTCTGTGATGTGAATAGGCAATGAAATATGACCGGCTTGGGCTTGTTACAGTAAGGGATATGGGATTTGTTACAGTAAAGTTACAGTATGGTCATACTCATTACACTATTCCCCCAGTCCCCAATAGTTACAGTAGTTACAGTCAGTGCTCATGTTGCATCGTGGTTTAAACTTGCAATAAAACGATTACTAAATAATTGTAAACTAACACAAAATGTACTTGCCTCAGGTTTGACTGGACTAGAAAGGTTGATACGTCGGGATGGAAGTTCAGACTCTTCCTCGAAATCCTACATTCGATAAGCTGTCTCAGAAACCAAGAATCATCAATGCTAACTAAGCTAGTTGCAATCTCTAAACTGTTCCCTAGTCAATTTTAAATCTTTTAATTAGCTAACACAAGCAAAACGCGATTATTAGTGCGTTGATTAAATACGAGGGAAAAAGATCTTTTAACTTTTGAATTCGGAAAACTCGTCGATGCCAGATTAATTATTAAACTTGGTATTTTCATAGTATATAAATATAAAGCTAATTTTTCTTATTTAGTGAGAAATACATGATTTTGATTAAATATAAACTTGTCAATTTTAAGTGAGAAAATCTTAATTAATTTTATACGAGAATACTTTTATTCAATTTACTCGTTTAATTGAAAAACTCGCAAAACCAGAAATAACAAAAATCTAAGCTATCAATTACAGTTACAGACCATAGCCAGCTGGGCTTATGCCCATTACAATTTATTTACATAAATTGAAATAAGACAAGACCGCCGTTAGTCCTAAACTGAAATATTAAATAAAATATAAACAGAAATTAATAATGAAAATAAAGGTAAATATGGAGTCTCAGATATGGTCCAATCCTCAACTTGGCTAATGCCTCAACGTCCGGCGGGGTCGATTTCGTTTACACTTAGCCGGGTCCACTGACCGATACGATCGTCAATCAAATATCAAATAAAACTCCGAAATCATTTTAAATCTACTTTAAAAATAATTCAGGATTTACGGAAAAATCGGGCAGCATCTCCTCTGTTTTTGGTCAACCCAAAAACTGGGAGTTGACGCCGATAATTTCCTGCAAATCCCAAACCAGAAAGAAACCCGAATTTATATATATTTAAAAAAATCCACAACCAATCCACAGAATAATCGGGACGACCCGAAATAATTTCGGAGGTCCGATTCCAATTCCACAAATCACAGAACGTTCCCGGAAAAATCCGGAAAGCCAACACATACTAAAAACCAATTCCCAAAATATTCAAGAAATCCAAAATAATCCACAGGACCTTTCCGAAAGTCCCAAAAAATTACGACGTCGCTAAAACCGAGTTCCCAAAGGGAATCGGGGACCATTTCTCATCATCGACTATATGAAAAATGAGCGGGACAGGGGTTATACCTCAGGTTGCTCGGCTAGAGCTCTCAGATGAAAATAGAAATAGAGCTCCGAAACAGCGAATAATTTTCGAAACAGCGCTGGAACAGCAGCGCCCAGCAGCGTCGTTGCCGAAAATTAGCAGATTGGGGAGTGCGCGGCTAGGGCACACACCTAGATCAGCGAGGAAGCCAACAGGGTGCTGTCGGAAAGCTAGAACAGCAGTAAAAGAGGGGCAGCGGCTAGGGCAGCGGCCAGAACACGAGGGGGCGCGCTGGGGCGGTTGCCGAGGGAACTTCGGCGGGGTGTGGGCCGCACGGGGTACGGGCCAGAGGCGGTCGGTCGGAGGGGAATCGGCCAGAGGGGGACGGCGCTGTCGGGGCGTCGAGGCGGATCCGCGGTCAGCACCGGGAAACCCTCAGGTCGGGGCGGCGCCTGGGTTCGTGGGGATCGGCGACGTGGGCTGCTGCGAGTTTGCCGGGGATGGCGGAGGCCGTCGGGGGAACTCCGGCGTCGGGTCGGGCTAGGGTTTCGGATTAGGGAAAAATGGATTTGCTAGTGGTGTGAGGGTTGGAAGAGAGGAAGAGGGTTTAAATAGGGAAAAGAGCTTAGGGGTTACCGGAAGAGGAGGGAGCCGAATGGCCCAGCCATCATGGCCAGCCGGCGAGGAGAGGAAACGAGGGGTCAAACGTTGGGGTCGAGAAGAAGAATAGCTTCTTCTGTTCACAGAGGAACTAAAAAGAAACTTAAGAATGAAAAAAAAACTTATATGGCTCTAAGTTACATGGATTCAATCCTATTTGATTTATGGGCCTTAAGAAAATATTGGTAAAAAAATGGCTTTGGGTTTCAAATACTTGGGCTAAACAATTATAATGGGCTAAAAGAAAATAATAAAAAAAACTTTAAAATTTATAAATAATTTTCTTTTAGAAAAATCTAACTAAACATTTTTTAAAAAAAATTTAGTTTCAAATTGGGTTCGGGTCTGGTCAGACAGACAAAAATCCAAATTCATTTATTTTGAAAATAATTTTCTATTTAATTTGAAAAATTAAATTAGCACACATATTTAATAATTAAAAAGAAATCAAAATTTTACGAGTTTTACAGCGGCCCCAAAGTCTTTGAATTTTATGCGACCAAGGGTGACTGTGACCCAAGCCGCATGAGTTTTATGCGGCCAAAATACATAATCTATGCGGCTTAAAAGTCCTTAAGCTATATGCGGGATAATAAAGTTTGCGACTTAAGCTGCATGAGTCTCATGCGGCCCCACATGGTCGAAAACTGAGAGACTCATGCGGCTCAAAATGATTCCTATCCTACGATAGGACACGTGGCAGGCTGACCAAGTCTTAACTATCCAGATTTGCTGTAACAAAATCCCAACAAATCAACAGCTGACGGCCAAAGAGCGGGTCTTCATGTGTTGATTAGCCACGTGGCCACAAGCCATCTATACGGCTCAACATACATACCACTATAAATAGCAGGGTGCCACACCCCTGTAAAAGGCTGGCAACCTTCGAAAAGCAATTTCTTCAAGAGCTAAGGACTGCGTCAGATAGTCCAAGGAGTAAGACAGAGTTGATAACACTTTCCCGAGCCTCTACTGTCACCCCCAGAATAAAAAACGAAACAATAGTAATTAGATTGTTTCCTAGGATTTCTTTCTAGGCTTTTCTTTGTACAAGCAAGTTTGTAATCAATTTCAGTATTTCTATAATACCTGTCTTTGATTTTTAATGGCAAACATGATGGCGACTCTGCTGGGACGTCCTCCTCCTCTGATGAGAAGCTGGTGACGCAATCTGACGCGTCCAAGCTCGGCTCTACGTAGCAAATACTTGTGGTTCGTTTTGACCAACAAGCCTTCGAAGAAATGCTCTCTGAAGGGAGCGCCAGCCCGTCTCAGAAGCGAGCCAACCCAAATAGAACTCGCATGTCGGTGCACAGAACTGTTTCCTCCGACCAAGTTCTCGAAGAAGCTCCTTCTGTAGCCCAAGATGGTGACCAAAGCTCTCCTGTGGCTTTGCTTCCGACCGCATAGGACCCCACTGTCCCCAAATCTAGCAGAGGAAAACACTATGATGCTGAGTTTTTGGAGGCACAAGGGTAATCCAAACGGACAACGAAGAAGCCGCATAAGAGAGATGGGCAGTATGTCCATGCGGGAGCTAACTCTGGCCGCAGGCAGACAACTCATACGACAGCCAACTCTGGCCGCAGGAAGACGGCCTATGCGACAGCCAACTCTGGCCGCAGGAAGATGGCCTATGCGACAGCCAACTCTGGCCGCAGGAAGATGGTCAATGCGACAGCCAGCTCTGGCCGTAGGAAGATAGCCCATACGACAGCTAATCCTGGCCTCAGACAGGATGTCTCATGTGGCCCTGTCAGAAGCTCTGTGTTCAACCGTCTCTCATGCGGGCCCGACTCCATGCGGCCTATTGAGAATGTGGATGTATTATTTACTATGATAGTGCTAAGTCAAAGAAGTCTAGGGCAGTGCAGGCCCAATAGGCCCAGTTAACTGTCCAAGTTGCTGACTGTCAGCGGGCTCCGTTAACTGTTATACGGGCTCTTGATGGAAAGTTGTACAAACTACCCACGTCCAGTCCCCCAGGACTAACGGACAGAGTGGATCTTTAAAGTCTCCCTCCAACGATCCAGAGCAAGTGTTGTTACTAGCCTCGGATCAGGGAGCAAACATGATACCTAAGCACCCGTGCGCTCGGGATACCCGAGTGCACAAATTTGGCACAAAGGTAGATTAGCTTGCTACCGACTTGCGTGAGGTGATTACTCACAAATACAAGGTGGCAACATCGATACGATAGTCCCTCTCGGGACATCATACCCAAGTCATCATCAACTGTTGCTGCAATAAATCGGCAGCACCTGAAGGTCGGCAGTCAGTTTTCCAACGACTGTAGCAGCCAGCACCTGTCCGACAATAACTCAAAAAACAGGTGCAAATTCTGGAAGACGGGGAGTTTCCTTTCGCCTCCTGTAATTCAACTCAAAAGGTTCCTCCTGGCAAGGGAGGAAAGAAGATAGGCTCTTCCAGCCCGGCAATCTAGACTAGTATTGTAACGATACCCTCATCTAGAGGGTTGCCACCACAACCACAGGGGGTGTCTATTTAGGCACTCAATCCAAAAAGAAGTTTCCAGCACCGGGGTGCACCTTCAGCCTCATGAGAGTAGATGAAGCTGGGGGTAGCAGTCCCCTCAATATATGCGACAACCTAGTGTACTAAGAGCACACACAGGGGGTAGAGATCCCCCAGATCTGTACAACAGACTTGGACTTCCCTGAGGGCCACCACCCTCACCAAGACGATGTGGCTTCCTGCACAGGAGTAGCACCCCTTCCGAGTCCGAGGAAGATAATATTTCGATATTCCCCGATGATTTCTCTGTACAAGGGTACGGCACAGAGAGCACCTCTACTACGATCCCTTCCACCTCTACCCACGTGAGAACAGTCTTTATGGCTGACAATAACATGAAGCGCCTTCTGATCGACAACGTCTAGAAGTACTTGAAGCCATGCTCCTGTCCTTGGTCAAGTCCATGGACGAAATCAAAGCCACCTTGCCAACTCAACCGGCAAGGATGCCCGGACAAACAAGCTTGGGACCCACAGTCAACGTGGACTCCAACACGACCGCCCCTCCTTTGGGTGATGATCCCTTAGGAGCATCCGTTCCTTCAGCTGTAGATGAAGCCAAGGAGGCAAGGAGGGAAGTCCAGGAGCTTCGAGCAATGTTCAATACCCGAGACTCCTCTCGGGACCTCAGAATACGATAGCCATATCCCGTTGAATGGAGAGAAGTGCCTTTTCCACCATGGTACAAGCCATTCCATATCGATTCATATAACGGGAAGACCTCTGTTAGTCGGTTGACTTACTTTGAAGTCACAACTAACCACTTACCGCATAGTGATGCCATCCTTATGCGATTATTCATCGGAGCATTGGAGGGGATCGCGTTCGACTGGTACCGCAATCTTCCCGACAACTGTATCCATTCTTTTGACGACTTCAAGCACATATTCCTGGAAAAATTCTACGAAGTGGGGCATGATGATGATGTCATCTCTCATGGACGTCGTTTAGGGAGAGAGAGCTAACAAGGAACTATATCGAGTGGTTCCGCCAAACCGTAATGAGATTGCCCCAAGGCAATCCCGAGAGCTCCTTGATTGAAATCTGCCAAAAGAAGTTGCTCCCCGCAATTAGCCTCTGGATGGGTGACGATCAGTTCAGGGATTGGACGACCTTCATCATAAGTGCTACCAATGCGGAGGCAAAATTGAAGAAGGCTTGCCAGTTGGGATTACACATCCCAGATGGAGATAAGGGCAGACGTCCCGGTTCCACCTCCAATAACAACAGTGGCGCCACCTCCAGCCGGAACAATAAGGGTAAACAGGCCATGGTTGCTGATGCGACCCAGAAGCTCGAACAAAAACAGACGGAAGGTCGGTGGCCCAAGATGAATTACTCATTTGAAGATACTCATGTCAAACCTATCTTCGATATGCTCTTGCAAGGGTGTAGGATCCAGCTCCCTCCACCCAGACGCGAGCCCCGAGCGGAAGAAATAGAGGACCCAAAATATTGTCACTTCTATCGCTATGTCCATCATTCCACTCATGACTGCTTCTAATTAAAGTGGTACATTCAGAGTCTTATCGACTCTAAAGCTCTGTCGATAGACTTTAAAGGTACCGTGGGGGCAAACATGGTGTCGATTCAGTTCGGCGACTTTCCTCCAACAAGCACTCCAGATGGGTAATACCTGTCCCTCGGGCAATATAGAGGTTACTAATCTCCCATCCGTCCGGAACCAGACATCTGGATTGGTACCTCTCACCAAATCGTAAGAAGAGATCATGTGGGTGCATCCGGACTTAGTGCCCGAAGTTACACAGGAGGTGTCATCTCCTACCAATAAGAAAAAGGGCAGGAAGTCTAGATCCTACCATACAATTTCAGCCGAAGCTAAGGAAGCTGCAGCCGTTGTTACCTGGTTGGAATGCAAGTCCAGCCCGTACGGGATAGTTCAGTCGAAGATCCTCAGCCGACAACGTTGCCTCCCTCCGATGTTCCAAGGCCATCTCAGCCTCCACTGGCGGATAAGTCCAAGCCAAAGGAAATTCGCTTCGACAGGCCACTCCATAACGACGTACCTCAGGGACTGGAGAGACCTTACACTTTGACATATTAGCATAATTGGCTAATACGCCGGCAAAGTTGTCGTTATACGAGCTCCTAAGGCTCTCCAATGACCTTCGTGTCTCATTGAGCAAAGTGCTCCAAAATTCTGACGCCTACTTAGCTCAGGTCAAGCCTCTAGGGGAAGACCCGCCAGCAGATCTACAGGGCAGCAATGGTATAGATGTAATGCCCAACATTATATTTATTCCATAGGACATGTTGATCAAGTCTAACTTGCATGATCGCCCCTTGTACTACACTGGATACATAGGCGACATCAAGGTGGATCAGATGCATATCGACCCTGGCTCGTCAATAAGCATCATCCTAAAAAACTTGCTCCAACTTCTTGGCATCCCTATGCACCGGCTAGCGGCGACCAATACTGCCATTAGCGGTTTTCACTCGGAAAGGAGCTATCCTGTAGGGAAGATTCAATTGAAATGTCAGATTGGTGATTTGAAGACGGAGGTTACCTACTACGTCATAGATGCATACACTTCCTACAACATCCTCCTGGGACGTTGTGGATACATGACTATATGATCGTGCCATCCACCCTTCACCAGTGTTTCAAGTATGCCAGTAAGCACGACTTCGTGAAAACTGAATTCGCCGACATCGATCCCTTCAAAGGGGTTGAATCTTATTACTATTCGGAGGCTTGTCTATATGACGAATCCAGAAAACATATAACTAACGAACTGGAGGCCATTACAGGGCCAGAAGAACCCTTGAGAATTTGCCTCCAGGCCCAAAAACCGGGTAAGGCTGCACCCTTCGTCGGAAATTTGCTTAAAGAGGTGCTCGATTCTCATGCCTCACCTACACAGTTGGAACCAATGGTCATCCGGCTTCCGAGATCCTGCCAGGAGCCAAAACCTGTCATAGGGCCGATGGTGATCCGACTACCGAAATCCAATCAAAGGAAACAGGAAGATGCAAGGCCCTCTGTAACACCGATGGTAATCCGATTGCCAAAATCCACTCAAAGGCAACCGGAAGACACAAAGTCCCTTGCCGAGCCAATTGTCATCCGTCTTCCCAAGACGAGCCGGCAACCAAGTGCTGATCCGACAAACTCAGGCAAGCTAATATCACAAGTTCAACCCTTGGTGGTCAAGTCGCCCAAGACAACATCCCGACCTTTGGGATCGCAGGGGGTAGCCGAAGAGGACGTAGAACTCGCCAAATACTTGGTTACACAGGTGGATAGCCCCTCTCCTGATGATGTAATCCCTGTGGGCAAAATTCTTTATTTCATCAATAAGAGGCTGCCGTTAGACTATTCTGAGTATGATAAGCCTAATCTAATGTATGCTGCACGGGACTGTCTAGACGTTAGCCTGTACACACGGGTGACAACCGTCCATACCCCAAATTAACTTGCTCCTATTAAAGGCGCTTAGTTCCTGGTCCCGGACAGAGGAGGATGGGATCATACGATCATCTTTGGCCGAAAAAGGTCCTCAATCTTTCACGCCATAAGAGTCCATCTCGAACCAGACGCTGGAAGATTACCGCTCTACCTGTATAGTCCTCAAGCCAAGTACTTCATGTAAAAGCAGGGGTACAACATGGAGGCTAGCCCGGGTCTGAATCACGGCAGTGGTCAATAATTGCCCCTACAGCCGTCGGCACCGACAAGGAAACCTCAGGACCATTATCACAAATCCACACGGCCTCAGGTATTTACACCACCAACAATGCCTGAAAGTTTCGATAAAGAATGCGAGCGGCACTCTCATTCGTCCGATTCATCCATTTATGACTCTGATAGCAGCATTGGAGATATATTTAGACATACATTATCTGTCAACATGACATCTGCTGATATCGAAGAGGAAGACAAAGATCTACTTGAACCTTGAGTTGGAGCCGTGATCCAGCAACTAGATGCACAATGGGAGAAACGCTTTGAAGTTCGTGATCCTCCCACTGAGGATGAGGTCATACAAGTTAACCTCGGTGATGAATCCTCTCCAAAGCCAATCTTCATCAGTAAAAGCCTCAGACGGCGAGCGGGAGTCATTATTACAACTCGTCAGAGAATACATCGACGTCTTTGCTTGGAGTTATGAAGACATGCCAGGGCTAAACCCCGAGATCGTACTTCATAAGCTCAATATTTATCCGGATGCAAAACCAATCAAACAACAACAGCGATGGTTTCGTCCAGACATCATGAATTCCATTGAAGCAGAAGTAAACAAGCTTATAGCTAGCGGTTTCATCCGTAAGAGTAGCATCCAGACTGGATAGCCAACGTAGTACCAGTCATCAAGAAGAACGGAAAGATCTGAATTTGCATCGATTTTCGCAATCTGAATGCGGTATGCCCTAAGGATGAATTTCCTCTTCTGATCACCGACATAATGATCAATAATACGTATGGCTTCGAGCGCATGTCCTTTATGGATGGCTTTTCAGGATATAATCAAATCAAAATGTCTTCTGATGACGAAAAACATACGTTATTCCGAACACCGATCGACGTATATTGTTATACGGTCATGCCCTTTGGCCTGAAGAACGCTGGTGCTATATATCAACGGGCTATGAGTGTCATCTTCAGAGATCATTTGTGCAAGACGGTGGAGTGTTACGTTGACGACATCGCCGTCAAGAGCCGCTCCAAAAATGATCACTTATATGATTTGAGAACAGTGTTCGACCTCATACGAGCGCACAACCTGAAGATGAATCCCACCAAGTCTTTCCTGGGCGTGTCCAGCGAAAAGTTTTTGGGCTTTCTCATTACTTTCTGGAGCATTCACATAGATCCCGACAAAATAAAAGCAATCCTGGAGATGAGTCCACCGAGGAACCTCCGTGAACTCCGTGGCCTTCAGGGAAGACTAGCCTATATCAGGAGGTTTATATCTAACCTCTTAGGGTGATGTCAACCCTTCACTCAACTCATGAGGAAAGGTGTCTCTTTCATATGGAACGAGAAATGTCAGCATGCCTTTGATGATATTAAGGAGTACCAGACGAATCTATCAGTTTTGGCAGCCCCGGTCGCCGAAAAGCCCTTCCTGCTCTATGTACGGGCGATGGAACACTCCCTCGGTGCTTTGGTAGCACAGAATAATGACGCTGGACATGAACAAGCCATTTACTATCTTAGCTGGATGATGGAAGGACCGAACATAGGTATACCGCCGTGGAGAAGGAGTACCTTGCCCTAGTGTTCGCCATTCAGAAAATACGACACTATGTGACAGGACAGACCATCCATGTTATTTTACAGTTAATTCTCTCAGGGTTCTCATGACCAAGCCCGATGCACTTAGTTCTCGTCTATACACCTGGGCGATACTATTATCCCCATACGACATGGTTTTTGTTCCGTAGAAGGCTATCAAAGGTCAAGCCCTCGCTGACTTCTTAGCCGCCCATCCAGGATCAGAAACAGCCATAATCTATGAAAAAATTCTCGACGAAGTCGTCGCCTCAAACATGACTTTGTATGACGCCATTTGGCGAATGCTCATTGACGGTGCTTCAAAATGGGGCCACAAGGTGATATCGTCGCTGGAGTCAGGGTAGTATTAATTTCCCCTTGGGTTAGTGGCAATCGAGCATATTCTCTTACAGAACCCTATTCAAACAACGTAGCCGAATATAACGCTCTAGTCATCGGACTCCAACTCGTAAAAGAAGTGGGGAAAGTACTGGAAGCATATGGTGACTCAAAGTTGGTTGTTAACCAGATCGAGTTTCATACGAGGTTCGCAATGAGGACCTGATTCCCTACTATCAGACAGCAATTGCCATCATTGTAACCTTATAAGGATTCTTTATAAAGCATGTTCCTAGGCTCCAAAATATTGAAGTCGATGCCCTAGCAGGTCTCGCCGCTTCCTTGGCACTTCCAAATGATACTCATCATGTCGACATAATAGGCCATGAGCTGGTCTGTCCCAAGAACAATCTTCAACTGGGTACGAGTTACTCCGCCCAGATAACCAACGACATACAAGATGGAGACGCCCGCTCATCGACTTTGCAGTCTATGAATTATGCCAGAGAATGTGAATGAAGCAACTTCAATCAGATGACGCTCCCTCAGATTCTTCTATATACGAAGACAAAAATGTCATATCGATGATCCTACGATGGGCTACTATTAAGATGTCTGTCAAATAGAAGTCAAAGAAGCCTTACGCGAAGCTCACGACGGCGCTTGCGGGGCTCACCAACCTGGCCCAAAATTGCAAGATCGTCTCCGCTAGATGGGTTATTACTGGCCCACAATGGTAGCAGATGCAGTTGATTATGCAAAGAAGTGTAAGGCTTGCCAGATCCACAGATTTTATACATCTGCCATATGAATTCTTGCACCCGACAGTGGCCTCTTGGCCATTTGAAGCATGGGGAATGGACATCATTGGGCCAATCACCCCGCCGTCGTCTAGAGGGCATCTTCATACTTGCAATCACCGATTACTTCTCTAAATGGGCGGAGACTGTTCCGCTGGCAGAGGTGAAGACATCGAACGTGATTAGCTTCATAAATATCTCGTCATCTACTGTTTTGGACTGCCCCGGAGGATTATTCACGATAATGGTCCACAGTTCGCAAGCCACGCTTTTTATCGATTTTGTGACAAGAATTGGATTCAGAACATGGCCTCGACAGCATATAACACATCGGCTAACGGTCTGGCTGAAGCTTTCAATAAAACCATAATCAAGCTCATCAAAAAGTTCGTGTCTTCAAACAAACGCGACTGGAATGAAAA
>JANAVB010035135.1:0-30633 GCA_029216955.1 Iris pallida
TCACCGCCTCGATCGGTACGGAACGCCTTGAGCTTCAGACCGCTCGCGTTCTCGGCCAGCGCCTTGATCTTCTTGAAAAAACGGAATGCCTCGTCCTTCGATCTGATCATTTCCACCCACATATATCTACTGTAATCGTCAATAATTAACATAAAATATTATTACCACCCTGAGTCGCTGGAGTTATCGGACCACACAAGTCGCCGTAGATTAGCTCCAGTCCTTTCTTTGTTTGGTACATCGATGTACGTGGGAACGGGGTCCTGTGTTGCTTGGCGAGCGAACAGCCCTCACAGAACTGCTCCACACAATCGATATAGGGCATGCCTTCCACCATCCCCTTCGCCGTGAGGTCGTGCAGAGCACAGAAGTGCAGGTGCCCGTAGCGCCCGTGCCATCGCCATGTTGTATCGTCAGCCTTCGCGAGCAGAGACACAGGTGCAGCCAAGTTCAGAGTCACGATATACAACCGGTTGCTTGTCCGCTGCACCCGTGCCAGGAGTAGCCGTGACCTGTCGAATAGGCACAGCTTGCCGCCTTCAATGGTTGTCTTGTACCCCACCTCATCAAGTTGTCCCAAGATTATGATGTTCGTGCGCATTTTAGGCATATAATATACCTCTATGAGCGCGCGATGTTTGTCGTTTCGGCATGTAAACAGTACCGAGCCGCGCCCATAGATCTCCACAATGGACCCATCTCCGAACTTCACCGACCCCTTCACAGTCTCGTCGATGGAGGTGAACAGTGCCTTAGATCCCGTCATATGGTTGCTGGCCCCTGTGTCGAGGTACCAGTTGTCATCGTTCGTGGCTACCGGACATACCTGCTCCTCATTTAGGAACACGCCCTGCACCCTCGTGCTTAGTACGACGTGCACTCTGGGCCCGTCGAGGTCGTTTTCTATCGCGGCTAGCAACAGTGCCGGATGCTCCTCCTCGGCTTGAGCGATGTGCGCCTCCGCCACCTTCTCGCTGTCGCATTTTGCCTTGCAATATTCCTTTGCCCAGTGACCAGGGATGCCACAGTAGCAGCATTCTCCCTTCCTTCTCATGCCAGAGCCACCCCCGACACCGCTAGACGAGGGCTTGTCCGTGTTCTTCGTCTTCGGCTTGTTTTTGCCGGCCCCTAACGGTCCACCGCTGCACTCCCGTTGCTTCTGCCGTGCCATCACTCCTCTTCGGTGAGAAGCAGGCGACCGCCGACGGAGTCGAAATCCTCCAGATCGTTCCGCTCCTCCACCATGAGCAGTCGGCCGCAGAGTTCTTCGAGCGACATGGTTTTTGGGTCAACCAATGATTCGATGGCGAGCGCCATTTGCTTGTACCGTCAAGGCACACTCCTAAAAAGTTTGAG
Source organism: Iris pallida (assembly GCA_029216955.1). Lineage (NCBI taxonomy): Eukaryota > Viridiplantae > Streptophyta > Magnoliopsida > Asparagales > Iridaceae > Iris > Iris pallida. Next base: position 1,357 of record JANAVB010035135.1, read on the forward strand.
CACCGCCTTGTGCTCGGTGATCGCATCACCTAACACCTCCAGGTCGTTGACGATGGCGCCTAACCGCATGACGAACGACTCGATCCCGTCGCCGTCCTTGAACGCCAGGTTGTCAAACTCGGTCCGGCGCGTCTGCGCCTTCACCTCCCGGACGCGCTCTAAGCCGATGCGCGTCGTTTTGAGCGTGTCCCAAGCCATATTCACCGTCTCCTTCACCGCCAAGGTGCACACCAGCACTGGAGGCTCCGATCGTCCTGAGGCTCGCCGACGCCAGTGTTTACCACATCCCACAGGCCTTACGTCTGCAGCTGCACCTTCACGATCAACGCCCAGTCAGAGTAGTTTGTCCGTGTGAGTAGTGGAGGTTGCATCCAACCATCACTCTCACGGACAACTCTGGCGACCACACATATCTCTCTCTCGTCGCCTGTAAGCCTTGCCATGGACAGCGATGTGGAGGAAGATATGTCGGTGTTCTTCTCTTTTCCGTCGTTGCCGTCTCCTGACATTAACTGTTGTGGATCGTATTGGCTTTGATACCACGTGTTGTTGCTGAAAAGGAAAACATACAAGGGAATGGAAGAGCAGGAGGTAAAAATAAGAAGTGTTGATTCGTTTTTATTAACTAGTGCCTATATATAGGCTAACTGAAACAATCATGTAAGCAAAAATATGTGGAGCTAATGGCTCCTATAAACAAGCTTATCCACACAAGAATAAGTCATGGGGGCTAAAGACCAGGGAATTGATGAGGACAGGGTTTAATTCCATCAGTTGTGTGCCTACAAGGCTGTAAGGGACGGATTGCTTATGGTATTCTAGCTAACAACTCAGCATGCGTGCTGTGCGATGGAGGTACTGAAACTCGAGATCTTCTTCCATTGTCCTACTAAGGGGAATGGCTGGCAACAATGCAAGAATGGGATGACATCCCTGGATTCAGTAGGAGAGGTCTTCCGGATATTGTCGAGGAGATACTAGCACTGAAAATTAAGATCCTGACACATACAACAAAGCTCAGTTGCGAATAATACAAACAGGTATTGCCGAACATGTAATTTCTGGACTCAAGAAGTGAATAATAATTTTTCGTCACATACAAAAATATTCTACGAGTTAGACCCAAGCTTAAGGAGAGAATTAGGAGGGTGATTCATGATGGCCAGAACACGAACTTATGGATGGACCCATGGCTCAATCATAGCAACATGATTGACAGATAGGGGTGGTCAACATACGAAATGTGGGGACAGGACGAGCCGCTAGCCGCGCTCCTACATGAGGGACGGTGGCAGGTTGAAGCACGACCGATTGGGCAATGGTATGCCAAAGAAATCACCTATATACTGCTGCACCCGGAGGAAGCGACTGACAGCTGGAGTTGGGTATGGTATTCTAGCTAACAACTCAGCATGCATGTTGTACGACGGGGGTACTGAAACTCGAGATCACATCTTCTTCCAGTGTCCTACTAAGGGGTATGGCTAGCAACAATGCAAGAAAAGGCCGACATCCCTGGATTTAGTAGGAGAGGTCTTTCGGATATTGTCGAGGAGATACTAGCACTGAAAAGACAAGATCCTGACACATACAACAAAGCTCAGTTGCTACTACTATCCGCTGTATGACATATTTAGAGAGAGTGAAATAGACGAATCTTCGATGGCGTGGCTACAGCTAATCAAGGGATCATAAATGTCACGCCCCGCTCCCGTAGGAGTGATCATCCTCGCTCAGGCGTGTAGAAGCATGAAAAATAATAAAGAAAGAGCCGTACGGCCAGGAAATCCCATGCGGTTCAGAAAGCCCGTGCAGCTCAGGGGACCCATGCGGCTCACCGCGTCCATGCGGCTCTGTGATCTCCATGCGGCTCAGAGAAGTGCCACGTAGCATACGAGCGACTCTTCCCTTACTGCATTAATTACTTTGACGACTGACCGTTCTGACAAAATGACAGGCCTGACACAAAGAGGCAATTATGACTCTGTCATAATGACAGAATCCTAGAAAATCAAAGAAAATCTCTGACACAACCCCCGAGATCCAGAAAACACCACGCAGCCTAGACACATGGACAATCATATACGGCTCGAGCGGAGACTCCCCATGCGGCTCAGGCCGAAGTTGTCCTATGCGGCCCAGATCGAAACAGCCCTATGCGGCTCACAAGGATCATCTCCATACGGTTCACTACCCATCATAAGATCCAAAATATCATGTGGTTCGAAGATTCGGAGGCCACTCCCCAAGTTACCCTGACACGTAGCCAGGCTTATGCGGCTCAAACTTTATGCGGCCCAATCCATATGCGGCTCAGTGATTCCCAGGACACGTGTCATAAAGCCAATCAATTGCCCAGATTTACCGCAATCAAAGATTGGGTCAAATCCCAATAATCCGGGACACGTGGCAGGAGAATGAATTAAACTTATTCATTCAGATTTGCAGATATCAGTAGATCATCATAAGGGAGATTTATTCCAATCAGTATTAATTACTGAGAGGATTTGGAACAATCTATATTAATGGCCTAGATTCATTACACTCAAAACAAATGGCCCAGATCGATCAATCAACAGGCCGCCGTCACTTTAAGGGACAATCATTGTAAACTCTAATGATGCCTCCTATTCTTATAAATAGCAGGGTACCATTCTCTTGTAAAATACATAGACAGAGGCGCACAGAGAACAGACACACAGAGATAGAGAGTGACAGAGATTGACAGAGATCGACGCGCATAGAGATCCAGAGAGCCTGAAGAGAGAGCATTTCTTCATCAACGTCCAGCAGTTCTTCTACAGAGCCAAAGCTGCACCCGATCGTCCAAAGAGTAAGGCAGAGCTGCCGTCGCTTTCTCGAGCCTCTATCACCCCCAGAATCAAAAATAAATAATTGTACTTAGACTGCTGTACCTAGGTTTTCGTCCCTAGGCTTTCTTTGTACAAGCGAGTTTGTAACGTGAAGTAAAAGTCCAGTCCTCCGATAATTGTTCTGCTCTTTTATATTTTATGGCAAACAAGGCGGGATGTCGTACGAGCCTAGATTGAGCTCGTGCAAGGCGGGTTCCATAACGATCGATTATAGCGGCGGCGACGAGGTCGTCGTACAGAAGTTCCGAACAGAGACATTGAATAATAGCAATAGAAATTTAGAACAAAATACAAGTCATTCAAAAGATGCATTTTTATTGATATTGGAACAAGATTACAATTGGGCGAAAGGCCAAGATTACAGTCACTTAAGCTTACTTATCTCACATTACAAGTCACTCAGCTCTCTCTCATCTCTCAAATTATATTTGTTGATCCAGCGGATGCTTCGGAAGACGACGTCCATATATTATGTCCCATATAGGTCTTGACTCCACGCGGCCGCACGCTACGAATCGCCAAGGAACTCCATGTCTTGACGTATCCAAGCGAGCTCCACACCACGAGCTTCTATCTGTGTCTGCACATAAAAACTGTGTGGGTGTCAGTACTCAACTGTACAGGTAGAGTGAGCTCCTCGCCCACCCATACAAAACCGACACGTTCATTTACCTTATGTAACATAGTCCCTTTATGATTGTCTTTCTACTCTTGCCTTAGGATCGATTTTAGGACAGTCGTCTTGGTCTATTTTGTGTCTCTAGAACATCTCTGTGTCTTGCACCGATAACTTTTGTATCCTTACCTCTAGACCTTTCTCGTGCTTACATTGTTAATGCACCGACTCATACTTGTCTTTCGTGCCATACTCTGGGACGTAACAACTCGGTCACGTCATGAACTCGATTCGTGCTTCAATATCTCTGAGGCAGTGCCTCGCCACTTAATAACTTGGCTATACTTATGTCGTAACAACATGGTTGTGTCATAAACTTGCTCGTGCCTCAAACATTGAGGTCATGCATCGCAGCTTAACCTGACTTAACCAAACTCGTCTTACAGCTCTTCCAAACTTAACTCGAAATGTCTAACCCAACTTGTGGAACCGGTGTTGAGAACTCAAGCATGACGCCATATCTCATGGCAAAAATATGTGTCTTTACTTATAGCCAAATCTTAGGCTTCATAATACCTTATGTGCATACCATGCATGCATTCCATAACACAACTCTTGTCGTGCATACGCTTCCTTAGATTCGACTGATACCATGCATGCGGATTCGCCGCTTAGCACGCCAATTATCTATATGAAAGGCTACTGACACGACAAGCCATCGTGGACATAGCTTGGATAGGCGACGGGTCTTTCGATGCAAGGTAGCTAGTCCCATGGAAAGCCCCCGACTACCCACGCGTTATAATTCAGCGCTGCTATAACGTCTTCCCCCTAGGTCAACTGGGCCCGGTGCCCCGGCGTAATACCAGTCGAAGAAGAAATTTTTTTCGACAAGTTGTCCAATGACCACGCACCTACGAGACATCTAGACTCATGTAAATGCATAGCCTAACTTTACGGTACGACTGGAACTATACTTAGCATCTCGTGCTCTAAACCACACTTTGCGTAACGTACATCGAAACCGTGAGACTCCTAACTGATGGACCGCCTCATACTTTGAAAACGTACATAGGAACCGTGAGACTCCCAACCGAGGGACCGCCTCATACTTTGAAAACGTGCATAGGAACTGTGAGACTCCCAAACGAGGGACCGCCTCAGCGATAAACGGTCGCGTGAACTTACTTCTTTAAAATCGAGGGAATGACTATTACATAGCCTTTCAACTTAACTTGCACCAAACGTGCCTAATACTTGCCATAGCCCGTGGTATTTCTATCATCGAAACAACCGTATTTCGTACCTTAAACCTATTGTATTTCGTGCGACACTATCGTCCAAGTCATACTCTATGTGACGAGCCATAAGACCGTGGGAACAAATGGCTATATGCAGCCGTAGAATCGTGGGAACAACCAAGTTCTTTGGGTACCTAGATTTATGCCATAAACTCTACGATACAACTTAGCTCGTGGGACGATCAAGGCTATGCCAAGGCTTGGACGATTGAACCGTGTATGCTTTATCAAGTATTTATACGTGCGACGCCTGTGACTTAGGCTAAGTTCGTAGATTTATGGCAAACATAAACCAACTTTCTTCTTCCAAGCCACGGAACAAAGGACCGAGTGTCATTTTGAAAGCACACCGTACAACACTTCTAAGCCGACCGTTGGACCTTTCCATATTCTAACTCAATTCGACTCGTCTGGATTATTCCCTTATCTATGTGGATTCGTCTCTTTTATTATCAAGCCTATTGTGCAAGTTGAAAATATGCGATTTATTATGTGAAGGCTAAGATGAGACGAGTTCACCGAAACTATTCCACCTGAGCGAGGAGTCGCCAAGACCGAGCGATGTCTTCGAGTCGCCATTACAAGGCTAAGTCCGAACACCGTCGGCATTTTGATTTCTCCGATTGACTGAACGGGACGGGGCACTAAATCATACACCACTCAGAAAAAGTTTTGCCCTCGAAACTAACTGAGTACAATTATTATCGACTTATCACTTTATTCAACATTCAAGGACTCTCGCACACACTACTCCTATGCGTTCCCTCAATCCGAGCCACGTTCGTGCTTATGGTTATCTTTCACCTCGAACAACTATATCCCAACTTAGGAGTTACTTTCGTCGTACACACGGACAACTCAGTTCTAGGCAAACCATCCGATCAACCAATATTCAAGTTTGGTCTCAATCTAATGATCGTACTACCACCAATATTTTCCTTGAGACACGATTTTGAAATCTTCTACACTTTTCCGTTCCTTAAGTCTCACTTGATTCAACATATCACTTAGTTGGATCGTGCACATATTCTAGGCGTCCCCAAAATACATGCAATTCAGCCAAGCCTTGTGATAGAGAATCTGCCATCACCACTCGAGTCGGATCGTACATATATTCGGGCATCCCTGATGTACGTACATGTCAACCTAGCCTCATGAGTGGTGCCTCCACAATTCCTATGTCTTCACATCGGGACGTCTGCCTAACTGCTAGGCTATGTCTTTAGGCTAAAGTCATCCGTCAGTATTAGAATCGTAGTTCCCAAACAACAATATCAATACTGACCCCATCCTAAGGTCAAACCAAATTGATAGTACGGGATTTTCTATCCAAGCTCGCATCACTCCGATTTCTAAACATCGAGCACAAATTTCCTACTCATATCCCAACATTCGTCGCACGGGGTCCGAGTCGTTCAGTAAAGCCATCCTACAATAACTCACATTTCAACCAATTCCTTGACCTGAATATATCGCTCATTCAACAAACCATCTTGCACAGTCATCCCTTCAAACACGTTCGATATAGTTCGCCTATCAATTCTTCTCAAATCAAACACGCTATGACATAATTGACCGCTAAACCATAATTCATATTTCATATTCCCTAAGTCATTCATCCCAATTCATGTATTCGATCATGAGGTCGTCTAGCTTAACAATATGTTGTCCCCCGATCTCACGCGATTTAGACTATCCACGGTGGACATGAATCACCATGCACGCTTCTGCGGGATAATCATCCTCATCGGGACGTAACTCTTGTTTTGGGTCTAGACTAATTCATTCTCGATACGTAGATTGGATCTATTCAATCCTCAAGTTTACTTAATCATCAATCGCAAGTCCAAATATCTTTGAAATTTCCTTCGCATCTGTCACCCCCGTTTTTTGTTCTACGTATTTCCAGTATACGTATACGGAATCCTGACATATATTTTTATTTTTCCTGCCTGGCTAGCTAATTTCAGTTTAATCTTGATTAGGTTCATCATAGCATGTAATGGTTTACTTGGTTTATGTTGGGATGGCTCGGTTTTAATTGGTTTGGGTTGGTTTGGTTTGGTTTAAAGTGTGTTGGAACACCTTAGCCTATGCTCCACCCTCAACAAACCACATTCCACCCTCATAAAACTCTACCAACACTCTCTCTCTCTCTCTTCATTACTTCCTCCATTAACTTCTTCTTCTTCCTCCACCCAACTCTCCACACCCATAGGCAAGTGCAACTTGCTTCTACAAGAGAGCCATTTTATTGTTCTATTAGCTTCTCCCCATGTTTCTATGGCACATTAGAACTTGTCATTTTCTATTTTGAGGCTTTAAATCTTGTAGATCTAAAATTTTGTTATTTTCGGATTTGGTGGTTTTGATCTATCAAACCTCTTTGTTTTCAAGTTTTGATTGTTCCATGTGGTGGGAAACTTTCTTCTACCCAATTCTGACCTTTGAAAAGTTAGATTTGGACTTGTTCGGACCAAGTTATGAACTTTGAAGCTTTGGTTTAACTATGGAGTTCTTGCTGGTTTGAAGAAGACAGTGAGCAGTGTGCAGAGCTTTTTAGCTTACGCAACTGAGCCGCAGCCTTGAGTATGCTCCCTGTTGGCAGCATGACTTTTACCTTGAGTACGCTCCCTGTTGGTAGCGTGACTTTTGCCTTGAGTATACTCCCTGTTGGCAGCGTGACTTTTGCCTTGAGTATGCTCCCTGTTGGCAGCGTGACTTTTACCTTGAGTACGCTCCCTGTTGGCAGCGTGACTTTTGCCTTGAGTATGCTCCCTGTTGGCAGCGTGACTTCTGCCTCGAGTACGCTCCCTGTTGGCAGCGTGACTTTTTCCTTGAGTATGCTTCCTGTTGGCAACGTGACTTTTGCCTTGAGTACGCTCCGTGTCTTTGCGTACGCAGACTTGACGCGTGCCCTGTCTTGAGCGTACGCATGACCCTTGCATACCTCTTGCTTCCCCCCTTGAGTGCTTTATATCCCCATATTCCCCTTTTATGAATTTGCATCCATTTTATATCCTTACACCTTTGATGTAAACTTGACATGAACCCGATATGGTCATGACCGTATTTATGAATGTTAATCGGACCAAGGCTTACTGATGGAATTGCATGATTAGTGACCCGTCGTGGTGCACTCTTGACCAATAATTTGACATGATAATTCTTGATGGTGACCCGTCGTGGTGCACCCTTGACAAGTAATCTTGACACGATAACCTTAATACGCTGTTGCGACGGCTAACCTGACATGCTAAGTGAATTCTTGACACCGTGGGTGATTGTATTGATTATGCCTGTATAAGCAACCAGTCTTGTCTCGCATCATGTCTAGGACATGTATCCCTGGTTACCACGGTCAGGGATTCATACCGAATCTGACTAGGTTAACGACTAGATTGATCAAGTAGAGCATATAGAGAGGTATTCCGGCTACAAGCAATTCCGTTATCTGGGCGCCTTTCTTGATGGACTTGTAGCCTGCCGACGAGTAGGGCACATTTCCAACTCACTGTTATGTAGGGCACTACATGAAACGATTACTATGCACATTGTCATGTGTTGCATCTAAGTCACCTTACAAGGCTTGATAACTCTAAGCTTGAACCTTGCGTCTGGATAACCTGGATTGTCTGCAGGGCTTGTGGCCGTAGGCGTACCTCATTGCATCTTGCCAGTAACTAAGCTTGTGATAACCCTAGTTAGTTAAGTATCAAGCCGTACTCTTTGTTTGGCCGTGAATGATGGATGGAGTCCTATCTTGTCTAGTCTTGCCTAGATTCCAGTGCATGGATATCTCCGGACATGCTTGTTTATGCTTTACTTTATCGATAATTGCTTCGAGGCTAAGTTCTGTTCAGGTGAAGGGTTACAACCCCGGTCCTTATTTGGTTTACGGATTGTAACTTGGTTACCGGAATAGCCCTTTAGCTATCTTATCGTTTATCATCATGTTTTCTTTAATTTATGTCTTATGTTATTTCGCCTATGATTTATGTGCTGACATGCTGGTTTTAGTTCTTAAGTGAAGCCTCCTTTGTGGCACTTGCTCTTTCTGGGGTCTGACCCAGCTGGTTTTGTATGGCCAGATTTCGGAGCAGCTTCCGAGGATCTTCCAACCTTCCTGCCAGATGGTGAATACTAGAAGGAATCCCGGCAACGAGTGGGTTTTTATTTTGCTCTCCCACTCCCTTGTAAAAATATTCTTTTGAGGCGTTTAGCCGCCGAGCAAGTGTTAGCTCGTTTGTAACTTTATTTACTGTCTGCCTACGGGCTGTAGCATGATTGACAAATCCTAAGGTTGATCATGTATGACTTAAACTCTTGCTAGTCTTCGAATTTTGTATGACTAGCTTCATGATCATCTGAATATGTAATGTATGGGACGCCTTACTTTGTATGTCTGATGATCTACCATCTTGTTATATCTACTTGTTGCTTGAGATTGAGACACTAGACTTGTTATTGACCTTAAGAGACTGATGGCTTGTAGTAAACCCTCATGCATCTAGACAGCCGTGACCGTATTGCGATGTGAGATTCACTTCAATGTACGTAGCTGGCTGTGTCTGTCCTCCGCTCTCCAGTATTCTGGTTCTGGGGCGTGACACGGTTTAAGTGGTGGCCCATATAGGTCTTGTAGATCAAGATGTGTGAGGGTTTTACCGGATAGATGTCTCAATCAGCACTCGCCTTTGATCTCTACTCGTGCCTTCTGATCTTTCAGAATCCTTGACCTGATCACTTGTTTATATCTTCGATCTATCATGGTCCTTTCTTATTATTCCCTATGTCGTTTCCTTCAGCGGCATTGTTCCTGGTCCTACCGATCAGCAAGGCGGAGCACCTCCAGTGGACCAGCAGCAACCTGGAGATCAAGCCCAGCACTCTGGAGTGGCCTCCCGAGTCATGCATTTTGGGGACCCCGAGCCCCCAGTACAGCCAGTCCAGCCTGCAGAGCCTGACGATGGCACCTTGGTGGGTCTCATCAGGACATTGCTTGCATCTCAAGATCGTCGGGGCGATGCCCTACACCAGGCAGTACAGGATACCATGGGCCGTGTTGGTTATCAAGGGAACAGTACGGCTAGCAGTTTCAAGCGCCTCAATCCTCCCTTTTTTGATGGGAGTGAAGACGCTATTACAGTCGATGCGTGGCTCCAGGACATTGAGATTATCTTAGATGCAGCCAAGACTCCAGAAGGAGAGAAGGTAGCTGTGGTACGTCTACAGTTATTGGACCTAGCCCGCACCTGGTGGGCGATAATGGCAGTTAGTTTGGCAACGCCTGTTCCGTGGGCGGTATTCAGTGACAAGTTTCAGATCAAGTACTTCGATGCTGTGGCTCGGCATGACCTACAGACGAAGTTCACTAATCTCAGGCAGATGAGCAGGACTGTCGATGGATATACGGCCGAGTTTTCAAGACTGAGTCGGTTTGCTCCTACTTTGGTGGCAACCGAGTTTGATCGAGCGTAGCGGTTCCAGCAGGGACTCCACCTAGAGATCATTCTAGCAGTGGAGCAGTTTGAGCATCAGACCTTTGATGTTGTATTGCGGGCAGCTAAGAGGCATGAGTATACCTCGCAGAGAATTGTAGACAGAACAGGAGGACGGAAGCGGTCCTATGGTCAGATGATCTAGTCTTCAGCCCCAGCCTCGGCAGCTAGGGCCTTGACCATTGGGGCTCCGAGGAGGGCAGCATCAGTTACGTCGGTTCAGCATTTGACTCCGACGTATCCTCAGCAGCAGAAGCGGAGGTAGTCTTCCATAATGGGCTGCACTCATTGTAGGAAGCCAGGTCATGTAGTGTCAGAATGTCGCCGAGCACAAGGATTGTGTTTGGCTTGTGGAGCACCGGATCACATGATAGGGTCCTGTCCACAGAGAGCCGATTCATCCTCATCGGCCCAGACTAGTCCCTCAGTAAGGGGACCAGCACCAGTGCAGCAGCAGCAGTATCAGCCTCCGAGGCCATTGCCGCCTCAGGCTCAGGCATTCCAGCAGCAGCGACCGCAACAGTATGCCCAGGTCCAAGCTCAGGTTCAAAACCGCCAGAGAGGTTTCCAGCAGAGGGGACCAGCACCCAGAGGGCACGGTCAAGCGATGGCTTTGACCGTAGAAGAGGAGTTGGCATCAGGTGAGGTGGTGGCAGGTACCATTCTCGTCAACTCTTTTCCTACATCAGTATTATTTGATTCAGGTACATCGTATTCATTTATGTCTGCACGATTCGCGACACGGATAGGACTGGAGCCCAAGTCATTATCAGTAAGGCTCAATATACTTACTGGTCACGGACTTATGGGTGTAGATAGGGTATTTTCCTCGTGTCGAATCGTAGTCAGCGGTAGAGAGTTTCCCGCTAGGTTGATAGAGTTTTCGATGGCCGATTATGATGTGGTCCTAGGAATGGATTGGTTGAGGGACCAGTATGCTAGTATAGATTGCCATGTCAGCAAGATTATTTTTAGCATTTTCGGTGAGCCAGAGTTTTCATTTTCTCGAGGCAGAGTAGAACCTTCTTCTCCAGCATTGCGGATGGCCGTAGCAGCAGCAGTTCAGTTTTCCAGAGTTGTAGAAGAGTTTCCTGACGTATTTCTTGAAGAGCTTCCAGGCATGCCCCCGGAGAGGGAGATAGAATTTACTATCGATTGGATTCCAGGGACGGTACCAGTATCAGAGAGAGTCTATAGGATGGCACCATCAGAGTTGGAGGTCCTGTACAAGATGATTGAAGAACTTAGAACCAAGGGATTCATTCGTGCTACCGGATCACCTTAGGGAGCTTCGATGCTTCTTGTGAAGAAGAAGGATGGTACGTCAAGATTATGTGTTGATTATCGTACCTTGAACTCTGTAACCATTAAGAACAGATATCCTTTACCAAGGATAGATAATTTATTTGATCAGCTCAGGGGAGCGACAGTATTCTCGAAGATTGACTTGCGGTCAGGGTACCATCAGATCAGAGTCAGAGAGCAGGATATCCCGAAGACAGCATTCAGATCTAGGTATGGACATTGGGAGTTCCTTGTTATGCCATTTGGAGCGACCAATGCGCCGGCCGTATTCATGGACCTCATGAATCGTATCTTTATGCCCTATTTGGACCAGTTCGTGATAGTGTTCATAGATGACATCTTAGTTTATAGCAAGAACGAGGCAGAGCATGAGCAACATCTTCGTGTAGTTCTTCAGATTTTCAGGGAGCACCAGTTGTACGCGAAGTTCAGTAAGTACGATTTTTGGTTGGATCCTATCTCGTACTTGGGTCATATCATCACCAGAGGTGGAGTGAAAGTTGACCCCCAGAAGATAGTGGCCATAGAGACATGGCCAGTACCTAGCACCGTTGCAGAAGTTCGGAGTTTCCTCGGATTGGCCGACTATTACCGACGCTTTGTGTCAGACTTTGCTCGAATTTCAGCACCGCTGATGCAGTTGACCCGTAAGGATGTGCAGTTTGCTTGGACAGCAGAGTGTCAGAGTTCATTTGAGAAGTTGAAGCAGAGATTGATGACGGCCCCCATTCTCACTCTTCCCGACGGGACGGGAGGATTTTTAGTTTATTGCGACGCATCCGGCAAGGGATTAGGATGTGTCTTGATGCAGCATGGTAAGGTAGTCGCTTATGCGTCATGTCAACTTCGTGACCATGAGAGGAATTACCCAACCCATGACCTGGAGTTAGCAGCCGTAGTTTTTGCATTAAAACTTTGGAGACACTATTTGTATGAAGATCGGGTGGAGATTTTCACCGACCACAAGAGTCTGAAGTATGTGTTTACCCAGAAGGATCTTAATATGCGTCAGAGGAGGTGGCTAGAGCTACTTGTGGATTATGACATCAACTTGCAGTATCATCCTGGGAAGGCCAACGTGGTAGCAGATGCATTGAGCAGGAGAGCCGGAGTTTATTTTCTAACGGCGCAGCCAGAGTTGTTAGCAGATCTTCAGAAGATGGGTATTGAAGTTGTTTTTCCTTCCAGTGTGGCATTGATGGCCAGTATGCAAGTTCAGTCCAGCATAGTTGAGAGGATCAAGTTAGCTCAGTCCACGGACTCTAAGCTTCAGCGGCTTAGGACAGAATGTGTGGCAGGACAGAGACCAGAGTTACGCATTCATGAAGATGGTACACTCCGACATGGGAGGCGTCTTTGTGTACCCAGTGGTGATATCAGACAGGAGATCATGGCAGAAGCCCACAGTTCTCAGTATTCCATTCACCCCGGCGGTACGAAGATGTATCGTGATATTCGGCAGCATTTTTGGTGGAATGGCATGAAGAGGGAGATAGCCCGGTTTGTCTCTCGTTGTTTAGTTTGTCAACAAGTTAAGGCTGAACATCAGAGACCAGCTGGACTTCTTCAACTTTTATCGATCCCAGAATGGAAATGGGAGCACATTACCATGGATTTTGTAACTAGATTGCCTAGATCCCCAGCTGGGAGGGATGCCATCTGGGTTATAGTTGATCGTCTCACGAAGGTAGCTCATTTTCTTCCTTTTAGAATCGGTCAGTCGACGGATCAGCTTGCAGAGATGTACCTCAGGCAGATAGTCAGATTGCATGGAGTGCCAGTCAGTATTGTGTTCGACAGAGATTCAAGATTCACCTCGCACTTTTGGCGGAGTCTTCAAGAGAGTTTGGGGACTCGTCTCAAGTTCAGTTCAGCCTACCATCTGCAGACAGATGGTCAGTCAGAACGCACGATCGAGACTCTTGAAGACATGTTGCGGTCATGTACACTCAACTTCGGTGGTTCGTGGGAAGATCACCTGCATCTCGTAGAGTTCTCGTACAATAATATTTTCCAGGCTAGTATCCAGCTGGCACCTTTCGAGGCCTTGTACGACAGGAAGTGCAGGTCTCCTTTAGCTTGGGACGATATCGGTGAAAGGCAAATGCTTGGACCAGAGATGGTGATAAGGACTATTGAGGTGGTCAGACGAGTCAGAGATCATCTTCGAGTCGCCCAAGATCGCCAGCGTCATTGGGCCGATTCTCATCGGCGTCCCCTTGAATTTTCTGTCGGCGACCACGTATTCCTTAGGATCTCGCCTACCCGTGGCGTCATTCGATTCGGCGTACGGGGAAAGCTCAGTCCTAGGTATATAGTGCCGTTTGATATTCTAGAGCGAGTAGGTGATGTATCCTATCGTCTCGCTCTTCCACCGTCGTTACGTGAGGTACATGATGTCTTTCATATATCCCAATTACGACGGTATATCCCGGATCCGAGTCATATCCTTGATCATTCGGAATTGGTTGTTGGTACCAACCTTTCGTATGAGGAGAGACCCGTATCCATATTGGACCGGAGGGAGAAGATACTCAAGAACAAGACTATCAAGTTAGTCCGTGTTGCTTAGGGTCATCACTCTTTGGGTGAGTCAACATGGGAGCGTGAGGATGATATCCGATCGCGATATCCCGACCTGTTTGACTCGTAAGGTATAATGTCTTCTTATGCCTTATGCTTAAGTTCCTTGCTTGCATGAATGATTGCTTGATTGACTGTTAGTTCTGTATTGTCTGCAATTGATATAGCTTGCTCGACATCTCTAGCCTCTTGATTAAATTCCGAGGACGGAATTCTTTTAAGGTGGGTAGAGTTGTCACCTCCGTTTTTCGTTCTACGTATTTCCAGAATACGTATACGGAATCCTGACATGTATTTTTATTTTTCCTGCCTGGCTAGCTAATTTCAGTTTAATCATGATTAGGTTCATCATAGCATGTAATGGTTTACTTGGTTTATGTTGGGATGGCTCGGTTTTAATTGGTTTGGGTTGGTTTGGTTTGGTTTAAAGTGTGTTGGAACATCTTAGCCTATGATCCACCCTCAACACACCACATCCCACCCTCATAAAACTCTACCAACACTCTCTCTCTCTTCATTACTTCCTCCATTAACTTCTTCTTCTTCCTCCACCCAACTCTCCACACCCATAGGCAAGTGCAACTTGCTTCCACAAGAGAGCCATTTTATTGTTCCATTAGCTTCTCCCCATATTTCTATGGCACATTAGAACTTATCATTTTCTATTTTGAGGCTTTAAATCTTGTAGATCTAAAATTATGTTATTTTCGGATTTGGTGGTTTTGATCTATCAAACCTCTTTGTTTTCAAGTTTTGATTGTTCCATGTGGTAGAAAACTTTCTTCTACCCAATTCTGACCTTTGAAAAGTTAGATTTTGACTTGTTCGGACCAAGTTATGAACTTTGAAGCTTTGGTTTAACTATGGAGTTCTTGCTGGTTTGAAGAAGACAGTGAGCAGTGTGCAGAGCTTTTTAGCTTACGCAACTGAGCCACAGCCTTGAGTACGCTCCCTGTTGGCAGCGTGACTTTTGCCTTGAGTATGCTCTCTGTTGGCAGCATGACTTTTGCCTTGAGTACGCTCCCTGTTGGCAGCGTGACTTTTGCCTTGAGTACGCTCCCTGTTGGCAGCGTGACTTTTGCCTTGAGTACGCTCCATGTTGGCAGCATAACTTTTGCCTTGAGTACGCTCCCTGTTGGCAGCGTGACTTTTGCCTTGAGTACGCTTCCTGTTGGCAGCGTGACTTTTGCCTTGAGTACGCTCCCTGTTGGCAGCGTGACTTTTGCCTTGAGTACGCTCTGTGTCTTTGCTACGCAGACTTGACGCGTGCCCTGTCTTGAGCGTACGCATGACCCGAGCGTACGCTGTCTTGAGCGTGCGTATGACCCTTGCGTACCTCTTGCTTCCCCCCCTTGAGTGCTTTATATCCCCATATTCCCCTTTTATGAATTTGCATCCATTTTATATCCTTACGCCTTTGATGTAAACTTGACATGAACCCGATATGATCATGACCGTATTTATGAATGTTAATCGGACCAAGGCTTACTGATGGAATTGCATGATTAGTGACCCGCCGTGGTGCACTCCTGACCAATAATTTGACATGATAATTCTTGATGGTGACCCGTCGTGGTGCACCCTTGACAAGTAATCTTGACAAGTAATTTTGACACGATAACCTTAATACGCTGTTGCGACGGCTAACCTGACATGCTAAGTGAATTTTTGACACCGTGGGTGATTGTATTGAATATGCCTGTATAAGCAACCAGTCTTGTCTCGCATCATGTCTAGGACATGTATCCCTGGTTACCACGGTCAGGGATTCATACCGAATCTGACTAGGTTAACGACTAGATTGATCAAGTAGAGCATATAGAGAGGTATTCCGGCTACAAGCAATCCCGTTATCTGGGCGCCTTCCTTGATGGACTTGTAGCCTGCCGACGAGTAGAGCACATTTCCAGCTCACTGTTATGTGGGGCACTACATGAAACGATTACTATGCACACTGTCATGTGTTGCATCCAAGTCACCTTACAAGGCTTGATAACTCTAAGCTTGAACCTTGCGTCTGGATAACCTGGATTGTCTGTAGGGCTTGTGGCCGTAGACGTACCTCATTGCATCTTGCCAGTAACTAAGCTTGTGATAACCCTAGTTAGTTAAGTATCAAGCCATACTCTTTGTTTGGCCGTGAATGATGGATGGAGTCCTATCTTGTCTAGTCTTGCCTAGATTCCAGTGCATGGATATCTCCGGACATGCTTGTTTATGCTTTACTTTATCGATAATTGCTTCGAGGCTAAGTTCTATTCAGGTGAAGGGTTACAACCCCGATCCTTGTTTGGTTTACGGGTTGTAACTTGGTTACCGGAATAGCCCTTTAGTTATCTTATCATTTATCATCATGTTTTCTTTAATTCATGTCTTATGTTATTTCACCTATGATTTATGTGCTGACATGCTGGTTTTAGTTCTTAAGTGAAGCCTCCTTTGTGGCACTTGCTCTTTCTGGGGTCTGACCCAGCTGGTTTTGTATGGCCAGATTTTGGAGCAGCTTCCGAGGATCTTCCAACCTTCCTGCCAGATGGTGAACACTAGAAGGAATCCCGGCAACGAGTGGGTTTTTATTTTGCTCTCCTACTCCCTTGTAAAAATATTCTTTTGAGGCGTTTAGCCGCCGAGCAAGTGTTAGCTCGTTTGTAACTTTATTTACTGTCTGCCTACGGGCTGTAGCATGATTGACAAATCCTAGGGTTGATCATGTATGACTTAAACTCTTGCTAGTCTTCGTATTTTGTATGACTAGCTTCATGATCATCTGAATATGTAACGTATGGGACGTCTTACTTTGTATGTCTGATGATCTACCATCTTGTTATATCTACTTGTTGCTTGAGATTGAGACACTAGGCTTGTTATTGACCTTAAGAGACTGATGGCTTGTAGTAAACCCTCATGCATCTAGACAGCCGTGACCGTATTGCGATGTGAGATTCACTTCAATGTACGTAGCTAGATGTGTCTGTCCTCCGCTCTCCAGTATTCTGGTTCTGGGGCGTGACAGCATCAAACCAACAAGTCGAGACAATCAAAGTTGTTACGTCCAATTTTTTGAGTTCGACCATTCCTGCGACATGAATCACCATGTCAGCGCTCATGCGGAACGATCGCCCCAAATTCGACGTAACGCATGTGCGACGCTGGAGTTGCGCTCGCGCAAGACAAGACCATCGATGTTGTGGTTATCAACGCAATCATCAAGACACGTTTGTGTTCATCCAACATTCATTTCAACCAAAGTCCTAAGTATTGCATCCATCAGAACGATAACACTTGCACGATCGTCATTCACCGAGTCAGAGTACCCCTGAGTTATCGCATAACGATCTTTGATACGCCTCAATACCTTCGATGACATGCGTAACCTGACGATCTTCTTTTGTAACGAATTTCGAGCCATACGAATGATGCTAGCGTTCGACTGGATAATCTTCTCAATATTCAAATTCAAGTTCGATCATTATCCCTCAAATCTATTATAAGATCAATTCGTTCAAATCCGAAATCGCGTATATTCATCCGTTTATCTTAAGTCTTTGACCAACGTATTTTCTTAATTCGTATCATTCCTTGCTAACTCAAATCATCGAGTATCATTCATTCCAATCCTTACTGTCATTTTTGTAACCTCAAAATAAAACCTTTCATGCACGCTATCTTCTCGTCATGCTAACTTTTCGTATACGATCCGTATCAATTTTCTCGATCAAGTCATCCATTCACACACCTTAACTTTTCTTCGATTTAGTTTCACCTACTCAATTATTTTAACGTTTATACTCGTACAATCCTCAATCCCGTGCACGTCAATTTTTAGGTTGTTCGAACCAACTCGTCAAATCTCAAGATTATAACTTATTCAGCGATACTCAATCTACGGCTTTGCCTGCATGCGACGCTTGCTGATAGACTCATTAACACCTCGCATCCTAAATCATTCGATCGACATTCCTGAGGCTATCGCATAGACCACTCAGGAATGAAGTCATTCAACAAATCCTCAAAACTATCATTCGAATCAAAATCAACTTCTTCAAATCCCGTTCGAACCATCTCTAATTCCAAGCACGCTCATCAATATCGTACCGACGTTATCGTCGCTCGATAGCACCTCTATCGATAGTCATCTCACTTACTCAATCGAGTCCAATATATTTCATGCTCGAAATATTTTAATTTTCGTACTCGACTTTTTTAAGGTCGACGCAACTTTGGTGTATATGCCCAGCCTGACTTAGCCAAACGTGCTTATGCGAACCATCTTTTATTTCTTGTCAAAAATTGTTCTCCTACGTTTTATAAATTATTTAGACTTATTGTATGGACATCCGTGGGACATTTGAGAGAGAGCGCACCAACGATATCAACTTTACGGAAACAATACTTCAGAGTTTGCAGAAACAACAAAGTTAAAGAATTCAATCGATGGTCCAAGGACGTAAAGCCGTACTCTGATACCATTATGTCATGCCCCGCTCCCGTAGGAGCGATCGTCCTTGCTAAGGCGTGATGCCGTACAAGCCTAGATTGCGCTCGTGCAAGGCGGGTTCCATAACGGCCGATTACAGCGGCTGCAACGGGGTCGTCGCACAGAAGTCCCGAGCAGAGATATTGAATAATAGTAGCAAAAATTTAGAACAAAACACAAGTCATTCAAAAGATGCATTTTTATTGATATTGGAATAAGGATTACAATGGGACGCAAGGCCAAGATTACAGTCACTTAAGCTCACTCATCTCACATTACAAGTCACTTAGCTCTCTCTCATCTCTCAAATTACATTTGTCGATCCAGCGGATGCTTCGAAAGGCGACGTCCATATATTATGTCTCGTATAAGTCTTGACTCCACGCGGTCGCACGCTACGAATCGCTAATGAACTCCTTGCCTTGACGTATACAAGCGAGCTCCGCACCACGAGCTTCTACCTGTGCCTGCACATGAAAACTGTGTGGGTGTCAGTACTCAACTGTACTGGTGGAGTGAGCTCCTCGCCCATCCATACAAAACCGACACGTTCATTTACTTTGTGTAACATAGTCCCTTTATGATTGTCTTTCTACTCTTACCTTAGGATCGATTTTAGGACAGACGCCTTGGTCTATTTTGTGTCTTTAGAACATCTCCGTGCCTTGCACCGATAACTTTCCTATCCTTGCCTCTAGACCTTTCTCGTGCTTGCATTGTCAACGTACCGACTCATACTTGTCTTCCGTGCCATACTCTGGAACGTAACGACTCGGTCGTGTCATGAACTCGATTCGTGCTTCAATATCTCTGAGGCAGTGCCTCACCACTTAATAACTTGGCTATACTTGTGTCGTAACAACATGGTCGTGTCATAAACTTGCTCGTGCCCCAAACATTGAGGTCATGCATCGCAGCTTAACCTGACTTAACCAAACTCGATTTACGGCCCTTCCAGACTTAACTCGAAACGTCTAACCCAACTTGTGGAACCGGTGTTGAGAACTCAAGCACGACGCCATATCTCATGGCAAAAATACGTGTCTTTACGTATAGCCAAATCTTAGGCTTCATAATACCTTATGTGCATACCGTGTACGCATTCTATAACTCAACTCGTGTCGTACATATGCTTCCTTAGATTTGACTGACACCATGCATGCGGATTCGCCGCTTAGCACGCCAATTATCTATATGAAAGGCCACTGGCACGACAAGCCATCATGGACATAGCTCGTGTAGGCGGTGTCACCCCCAATTTTTAGAAACAGGGGTATTTTTATCATTTTATACTTTTGAATATTTTTGAAATTTATGTTATTATTTATGATATTGTTTTGGGGTTATTAGGGTCGGGTTCAAATTTTAGCTCATTCAGACTTGTATCGGGGACCCGGGGTAGCTTAGACTCTGATCGGGACCCAACTGGAACCGACCAACTTGTCATGACCAAACCCAGATATTTATATTTGACTAATCCCATTTGATTTTAGTGGGATTAGGGATTAGAATTAGATTTAGAACTTGAAATTAGGAGTTTTCAAGTTATCATTTTGACCCCAACTCAAACCACTCATTTCTTGACTTGGAGGGCATTTTGGTAAATTGCCAAATGCCACCAACCCTCTAGGATGTGGCCGGCTATGTATGGAGCACCCTCTCTCCTTTGCTTCACTCCAAAGCAACCTCTCTCTCCATTTCATTTCTATCTACAACTTTCTTTCTCTTGTTCTTCTCCAAATTTCTAGAGGGCAACTCTATTGATTTTATCTCCAAATCCACCATTTCTTCTACCAAATATTCTTCTTTTCTCTTCTACTCCATGAAAGAAAGGAGCTAGCCAAGTTTGGGAGGATTCGGAGCTCGTTCGTGTCCTTTTGGAATCTCTACGTGTCGGTGTCGAGTCGGAAAGCTTTTTCATTTGAATCTCTCTCCCGAAAGGTATAATCTCTCTTCTAAATTACCCCAACATGCATATAAAAATATTTTGAACCCGTAGGAATGACCCCCATGGTTGTATCTCCATTTGTCTCCATTTCGCGTCCATTTGGAGGTCATAGGAGTGTCATTTGTGTTTTGCTTTGTATCCATGTGGGAAACCCCCAATTTTGGACACACCATGTGGTTAATATTTGTGTGATTGATTATTCTTATTTTAATTTCAGATTTAGATGTTGTTCTTGTGTGTCCCTATATATATATATATATATATATATATATATATATATATATTATTTTGTGTCCCTATGTATATTTTCATGTGTGTGTGTATGTGCCTATGTATATATGTATATAGATATATATATATATATAGACATGTGTGTGTGTGTATGTATTTATATATAGATATATATGTGAATGTATATATATATATATATATATATATATATATATTATATATATATATATATATATATATATATATAGGGTTAGATAGTTAGATATATATAGAGAGGGAAAGAAGTAGTGAAAGAAGTAGAAGAAGATGAAGAGAATAAGCCACAGTAGCAGCAATAGCACTAGCAGGAGCAGCAGTAGTAGAAGGAGAATGAGGAGGAGAATGAGGAGGAGAATGGGAAGGAGAATAAGAAGGAGAATGGGAAGGAGAATGAGGAGGAGAATGAGGAGGAGAATGGGAAGGAGAATGAGGAGGAGAATCGGAAGGAGAATAGAAAGGAGAATGGGTAGGAGAATGAGGAGGAGAATGGGGAGGAGAATGAGGAGGAGAATGAGGAGGAGAATGGGACGGAGAATGAGAAGGAGAATGGGACGGAGAATGAGGAGGAGAATGGGAAGGAGAATGAGGAGGAGAATGAGAAAGAGAATGAGGAGGAGAATAGGAAGGAGAATGATGAGGAGAATGGGAGGGAGAATGAGGAGGAGAATGAGAAGTAGAATGAGAAGGAGAATGAGGAGAATGAGAAGGAGAATGAGAATGAGGAGGAGAATGAGGAGGAGAATAAGAAGGAGAATGAGAAGGATAAATGTAGAAAATAGGGTATTGATGAGATATTGAGTTTGACTTCTAAGATGGGGTTAGAAATAAGTTATCTTGGTAGGTAATAACTAGATGAGGGTAGTTTAGGCTAGTCTTGACCTCCGTTGACCAAGAGTTGACTTTTTGTCCAAATGTCAACTTCAAGTCAACACTTGACTTAGAATTGACCAAAACCAAACCAGAGTTGATCAGTTGACTGAAAGTCAACTGTTAGTCAATATTTGACTTGTTTGACCTAGAGTTCACTCAGTGTTGACCAAAGTTGACCAAAGTTGACTTTTTGACCAAAAGTCAACTATAAGTCAACCTTTGACCCAAATTGACCTAGTTTGACTTGGATTGACTTCCTGTGACCTTGTTTGACCTTGGTTGTCCTAGTGTGACCTAGTTTAGCTTAGTGTGACTTAGTTTGACCTAGTTTTGACTTAGACTTGCATATCATGATTAGATTAGCTTTTCTTTCATTATTAAACCATGTTTTGACTTGTAGTATCTCATCTTTAGGTCTGTGATTACTCTGAGCGTCTGTTCACCTTATCAGCACAGGACCACAGGCGAGTACATTCACTGATAGTTTTTATTGTCTTGATATCTACTATATCCGATTCAGTTGTAGTATCTTACTTGATTCTCGACACGATAGTTTACGGACTAGTATACGTCGGATCCTGTCATGAGATGTTATTCCTGAATTTTCCTTGGTATATTGGTGTGTGATATCCATGTTTCATGTACTTATATAGACATTGATTTAGGAGTGGGCTGATCACCTGCTTTTAAATCCGTGTCATGACGTGCCATGTCCGGATCCATGTTACTATTCGGGGATGGAAGAATTATTAGGGGTTATGTGATCAAAGCCCCATGTCCTTATTTTGCTAGCGCCACCCTCACCTCACGTAGGGTGTAGCAGACACGCCTTGCCGGGTTATCCAGGTTGGCCGGTATGACCCTTTCCAGAGATTTTTCTGTGATTGTCAGGCCAAGTGGATAATCCTACCCTGACTTCCTAGCAGATCATATATCGCTCTAATAATTCAAATCACATTTTACATTTATTGTCGTATCTTATATTCCAGTTCAATTTTACTTTCTATACTTCTCACCATGCTATGATTTCATTTACTCACATGCTCTACCTGCCTTTATTACTGTACTATGATTTGAGACTAAGTTCTGTTCGAAGGAAGGGTTACAACCCCGGTCCTTGTTTGGTTTAAGGGTTGTAACTCGGCTTTCGAATGGTTCCCAAGTCGCCTATATCTTTGTCTTGTATTTCATTATACTGTCTCTTATAGTATTTGTCAATTCACATGGAACTGCTGTTGGTGTTTGTACTTGCTTATTTTCCTGACAGGATACCGTTATGAAATTTTACAGATGTTTCTGAGACAGATGGAGACTCGGGCCAGGACTGTGGCCTGATAGATTGGCCACTAGATTTTATACTCCCTGAGTAGTTAGCACTTGTTAGGCTTGACTGGACTACGATCCAGCTTTGGATTTCAGAATGTAGTATTATATTATATTCTGTGATGTTATGTTTAGTCTTGGACTTGTGTGGATCTCGAACTTATTTTCTGCTTCATCTATCATATTTTTTTTCATGCTATCTACCTTAGTTTTACATTGTGATTGAGACTGTATTGCTATGTCACCTCCATTCGGAGTGTATATACTGTACATGTACCTTTATCTGTTTAGTTGTAGCATTCTAGATGACCTAGACAGCGTTCTACCGTCGATCCTGTGGCGTAGGCTGGACATACCCACTTCTCGTGCCCTAATCAGGGTACGGGTTGTGACACATTTTTATGGCGGCCCATGCAGGTCAGAGTCGCAATTAGTGCGATCTCGTAATGGTGCTCGACTTAGAGTGCTAATTACGAGCCTACGATTAGGACATAGGATCTAGTGTATGATAGGAGTTACTCAATCACATTTTAGGAAAATTCTAATCTTTTGATTACCATGACAACTCTTCTTGCATTTGAATTCAATTGTCCTCCTTTGATAATATCTTATCTTGTGCCATATTGATCTCTTGGGTTCAATTCGTCCTCAGGATGGCGATTACTCGCAGTCAGGAAGCAGCAGGGCAGAGTGCAGGTTCCAATCTTTCGATCTCATTTCCGTATTTGTCTCTTTATAACTGTTTGAAATTCGATTCCATCTGAACCTTGATTGGTTGATAAAATTTTGTTCTTGTGATGTGATTTTCTTCTGAGATAAGTCGTATGGGCTAGGTCGCCTTGATTATGAGATTTTAGAATCCTCTAGGGTCATGCTAGCAGGCAGAGTGAGGATATATAGTCGGATTACAGACATATTTCTTAGGTGTGGGAATTTAAGGTTTTCACTGCCAAGTTAGCGGCAATGCGAAAATTTTAAATACCATAATTCTAGAGGTATGTACCTTAGTCAAGGACTCTGTGATTATCGTAGCCTTGCTCACTAGCATGACGGAGATTCTGAGTATCATGATGATTGACAGACGCATATGATTATCGATTGCATGATTTTTTGTGTTTACTTGTTTTAAAATTTTGAGGATGATTTTTTAAGGTGGATAGACTTATAGCACCCAGTTTCTATTTAAGATTAATTTTAAATTTTATAATTTTAGTCATTTAATTCATGCTTTAATTTTTGAGATTTTAAATTATTTTAAATTTTAAGCCATGGTTTGTGATTTTAATGATTTGCTAGTGAAACCTTAGAGACTATTTGACCTAGAGCCTAACCATGTGATTAAGATATTTTCAGTATCATTTCTGGCCCAAGGGTATTTTGGTCATTGGACCTCTTTGATTTATTTTGATATTTTGCATTGGTGATTGTTGATTTGGCTTTTGATAGGTGAGATTTTATGATGGTTTCGTGTCCGTGTCGGACACGTAACAGTTTTTATTTGCAAGTGTTGTTGTGTCTTAAGAGATTTTTATTTTGCTAAATTTTTTTCTCTTGGAAGTATTCGAGAGGGATTGTTTTCTGCGTGTGTTTTTCTGTGATTGCTTTGTTTTAATTTCGAGGACGAAATTTTCTTAAGGTGGATAGATTTGTCACCCCCAGTTTTTAGGAACAGGGGTATTTTTGTCATTTTATACTTTTGAATATTTTTGAAATTTATGTTATTATTTATGATATTGTTTTGGGGTTATTAGGGTCGGGTTCGAATTTCAGCTCATTCCGACTTGTATCGGGGACCCGGGGTAGCTTAGACTCTGATCGGGACCCAACTGGAACCGACCAACTTGTTATGACCAAACCCAGATATTTATATTTGACTAATCCCATTTGATTTTAGTGGGATTAGGGATTATAATTAGATTTAGAACTTGAAATTAGGAGTTTTCAAGTTACCATTTGACCCCAACTCAAACCACTCATTTCTTGACTTGGAGGGCATTTTGGTAAATTGCCAAATGCCCCCATCCCTCTAGGATGTGGCCGGCTATGTATGGAGCACCCCCTCTCCTTTGCTTCACTCCAAAGCAACCTCTCTCTTTCCATTTCATTTCTATCTACAACTTTCTCTCTCTTGTTCTTTCCCAAATTTCTAGAGAGCAACTCTATTGATTTCATCTCCAAATCCACCATTTCTTCCACCAAATATTCTTCTTTTCTCTTCTACTCCATGAAAGGAAGGAGCTAGCCAAGTTTGGGAGGATTCGGAGCTCATTCGTGTCCTTTTGGAATCTTTACGTGTCGGTGTCGAGTCGGAAAGCTTTTTTATTTGAATCTCTCTCCCGGAAGGTATAATCTCTCTTATAAATCACCCCAACATGCATATAGGAATATTTTGAATCCGTAGGAATGACCCCCATGGTTGTATCTCCATTTGTGTCTATTTCGTGTCCATTTGGAGGTCATAGGAGTGTCTTTTGTGTCGTGCTTTGTGTCCATATGGGAAACCCCCAATTTTGGACACACCATGTGGTTAACATTTGTGTGATTGATTATTCTTATTTTAATTTCAGATTTAGATGTTGTTCTTGTGTGTCTCTATATATATATATATATATATATATTATTTTGTGTCCCTAGGTATATTTTTATGTGTGTGTGTGTTTGAGTGTGTATGTGCCTATGTATATATGTATATATATATATATATATATATATTTATATATATATATATATATATATATATATATATAATATATATATATATATACACACACACATGTCTATATATATATTATATATATATAGAGTTAGATATATATATAAGAGAGGGAAGGAAGTAATGAAAGAAGTAGAAGAAGATGAAGAGAATAAGCCACAGTAGCACAATAGCACTAGCAGGAGCAGCAGTAGTAGAAGGAGAATGAGGAGGAGAATGGGAAGGAGAATGAGGAGGAGAATGGAAGGAGAATGAGGAGAAGAATGGGAAGGAGAATGGGAAGGAGATGAGGAGGAGAATGGGGAAGAAAATGAGAGGAGAATGGGAAGGAGAATGAGAAGGAAATGAGGAGAATGGGGAGGAGAATGGGGCGAAGAATGAGGAGGAGAATGGACGGAGAATGAGGAGAGAAGGGGACGGAGAATGAGGAGAGAATGGGAAGGAGAATGAGGAGGAGAATGGGAAGGAGAATGAGGAGGAGAATGAGAAGGAGAATGAGAATGAGGAGGAGAATAAGGAGAAGAATAAGGAGGAGAATGAGAAGGATAAATGTAGGAAATAGGGTATTGATGAGATATTGAGTTTGACTTCTAAGATGGGGTTAGAAATAAGTTGTCTTGGTAGGTAATGACTAGATGAGGGTAGTTTAGGCTAGTCTTGACCTCCGTTGACCAAGAGTTGACTTTTTGTCCAAAAGTCAACTTCAGTCAACACTTGACTTAGAATTGACCAAAACTAAACCAGAGTTGACCAGTTGACTGAAAGTCAACTGTTAGTCAACATTTGACTTATTTGACCTAGGGTTGACTCAGTGTTGACCAGAGTTGACCAGAGTTGACTTTTTGACCAAAAGTCAACTATAAGTCAACCTTTGACCCAAATTGACCTAGTTTGACTTGGATTGCTTCTTGTGACCTTGTTTGACCTTGGTTGTCCTAGTGTGACCTAGTTTAGCTTGGTGTGACTTAGTTTAACCTAGTTTTGACTTAGACTTGCATATCATGATTAGATTAGCTTTTCTTTCATTATTAAACCATGTTTTGACTTGTAGTATCTCATCTTTAGGTCTGTGATTACTCTGAGCGTCTGTTCACCTTAACAGCTCAGGACCACAGACGAGTACATTCACTGATAGTTTTCATTATCTTGATATCTACTATATCCGATTCAGTTGTAGTGTCTTACTTGATTCTCGACACGATAGTTCACGGACTAGTATACGTCGGATCCTGTCATGAGATGTTATTCCCGGATTTTCCTTGGTATATTGGTGTGTGATATCCATGTTTCATGTACTTATATAGACATTGATTTGGAAGTGGGCTGATCACCTGCTTTTGAATCCGTGTCATGACGTGCCATGTCCGGATCCATTTTACTATTCGGGGATGGGAGAATTATTAGGGGTTATGTGATCAAAGCCCCATGTCCTTATTTTGCTAGCGCCACCCTCACCTCACGTAGGGTGTAGCAGACACCCTTGCCGGGTTATCCAGGTTGGCCGGCATGACCCTTTCCAGAGATTTTCCTGTGATTGTCGGGCCAAGTGGATAACCCTACCCTGACTTCCTAGCCGATCACATATCGCTCTAATAATTCAAATCATATTTTACATTATTGTCATATCTTATATTCCAGTTCAGTTTTACTTTCTGTACTTCTCACCATGCTATGATTTCATTTACTCACATGCTCTACCTGCCTTACTGTACTATGATTTGAGACTAAGTTCTGTTCGAAGGAAGGGTTACAACCCCGGTCCTTGTTTGGTTTAAGGGTTGTAACTCGCTTTCGAATGGTTCCCAAGTCGCCTATATCTTTGTCTTGTATTTCATTATACTGTCTCTTATAGTATTTGTCACTTCACATGGAACTGCTGTGGTGTTTGTACTTGCTCATTTCCTGACAGGATACCGTTTGAAATTTTATAGAAGTTTCTGAGACAGATGGAGACTCATGCCAGGGCAGTGACCTGATAGATTGGCCACTAGATTTTATACTCCGTGAGTAGTTAGCACTTGTTAGGCTTGACTGGACTGCGATCCAGCTTTGGATTTAGAATGTAGTATTATATTATATTATGTGATGTTATGTTTAGTCTTGGACTTGTGTGGATCTCGAACTTATTTCATGCTTCATCTATCATATTTCCTTCCATGCTCTCTACCTTAGTTTTATATTATGATTGAGACTGTATTGCTATGTCACCTCCATTCGAAGTGTATATACTTTACAGGTACCTTTATCTGTTTTTGTAGTATTCTAGAAGACCTAGACAACGTTCTACCGCCGATGCGCTGCGTAGGCTGGACGTACCCACTTCTCGTGCCCTAATCAGGGTGCGGGTCGTGACAAGCGGCGGGTCTTTCGATGCAAGGTAGCTAGCCCCATGGAAAGTCCCCGACTACTCATGCGGTATAATTCAGCGCTGCTATAATGTCTTCCCCCTAGGTCAAGTGGGCCCGGTGCCCTGGCGTAATACCAGTCGAGGAAGAAATCCTTGTCGACAAGTTGTCCAATGACCACGTACCTACGAGACATTTAGACTCACGTAAATGCATGGACTAACTTTACGGTACGACTGAAACTATACTTAGCATCTCGTGCTCAAAACCACACTTTGCGTAACGTGCATCAAATTGTGACTACCAACCGAGGGACCGTCTCATACTTTGAAAACGTACATAGGAACAGTGAGACTCCCAACCAAGGGACCGTCTCATACTTTAAAACATGCATAGGAACCGTGAGATTCCCAAACGACGGGACCGCCTCAGCGACAAACGGTCGCGTGAACTTACTTCTTTGAAATCGAGGAACGACTATTACATATCCTTCCAACTTAACTTGCACCAAACGTGCCTAATACTTGCCATAGCCCATGGCATTTCTATCATCGAAACAACCATTTTTCGTGTCTTAAACCCATTGTATTCCGTGCGACACTATCGTCCAAGTCATACTCTATGTGACGAGCCATAAGATCGTGGGAACAAATGGCTATATGCAAGCCGTAATCGTGGGACCGTGCATGCGCTCAACTTGAACAACCTAGTTCTTTGGGTACCTAGACTTATGCCATAAGCCGTACGATACAACTTTGCTCGTGGGACGATCAAGGCTATGCCAACCTTGGACGATGGGACGTGTATGGTTTATCAAGCATTTATACGTGCGACGCCTATGACTTAGGCTAAGTTCGTAGCTTTGGGGCAAACTTAAACCAACTTTCTTCTTCTAAGCCATGGGACGAAGGACCGAGTGTCATTTTGAAAGCACACCGTGCAACACTTCTAAGCCGACCGTTGGACCTTTCCATATTTTAACTCAATTGACCCGTCGAAATATTCCTATCTATGTGGATTCGTCTCT
This sequence comes from Iris pallida, assembly GCA_029216955.1. NCBI lineage: Eukaryota > Viridiplantae > Streptophyta > Magnoliopsida > Asparagales > Iridaceae > Iris > Iris pallida. The sequence goes on from JANAVB010035135.1 coordinate 30,509, forward strand.
TTTATTATCAAGCCTATTGTGCAAGTTAAAATATGTGATTTATTATGTAAAGGCTAAGATGAGGCGAGTTCACCGAAACTACCCCACCTGAGCGAGGAGTCGTCTCGACGAGAGATGTCTTCAAG
>JANAVB010035136.1:0-69306 GCA_029216955.1 Iris pallida
ATATTATGTATACATACATACACATATTCGCACATATATGATATATATATATAATCATATATATATATATATATATATATATATATAATATATATATATATATATATATTATATATATATATATATATATATATATATATATATATATATATAAACTATAATTATTAATACAAGCTAACCAAGGTAACCTATTTTTAGACATTATATTTATATATATAATGACACACATATACTATAAATTCAATTACTAGTAATAAATATTAAGTAAAATCAATATTTGAAATCTAATCGTTAACCTTTATATACCAAAATTCACATAAACAAAATTACAATGATATTTTATATATATAAATAAAAGCTTAATTTTCATATATTAAATATGCTTATATATATATATATATATATATATATATATAATATATATATATATATATATATATATATATATATATATACACACACAATATATATGTATCTTAGATAAATCCCATAGAGTCCAAAATATTTGTTAAAGAAAATTATTTACTAAATTATCAATAAACATTATTTAATATCAAGAACTCATAATGTATATATTTAACTACAATTTGTGAAAATCATCTATTAGGTTACTGAATTAAAATACTACTACCCAATGCATGTCTACACGGACATCTTGGGATGCACTACATGACTACCTGGACTTGGGCTTGGTTTGGGTCCAGCCTGGGCCAATTTGGTTCAACCGGTCACTCAACTTCAAATAATATTAATAATAAATAATTAACTATTTATAATGGTCATGTCACAACTTGGCCTAGTTTTCCTAGTTAGGACGTTCCTGAGGCTAGGTTTTCCCGGACATGGCTAGTACACTAGTCAAAGCACGCTACAGCACTATCTGTGCTATGATTCCTAACCGTCTTGTATTTTAAAACTTAACTATGGCTAAAGTCTTCTACCGTAATAACTAACTAAATAATTATTTATAAAAAAAATTTTAATATCACTACTAAATAAATAATAAAAAATATTTCAAAAATTTCGGGAAGAGAGGCTACAAATCTACCAACCTTAAAAATAATTTCGTCCTCGAAATTTTCTAATTCATAACTATTCCTTAAAAATCAAAATCTACTATCACTTTAATCTCCTCAAATTTTAATTTTTCAAAAATATTTTATACCCTCGAATACTTGAGGACTTCTACCCACCTTTGGTCACACTACTCCTCAAAATACGGTCACTAAAGTCTTATGGTCTTCTAGCTAGTTGTAAACAATTCTGCCAGCAGATATCTAGGCATATGACATCTATAATCTCACATATCTATAAACAACCAAGCATTCAATAGTCAAACAATATTATACTATAATTTAAGAGTTTCTGATGAATTCTAGACATCACGATTATTCGTCACCCCGAAATAGGAAGGGACGAGAATCAATGGTAAGGAAAGCAAGGAAGTATAATCGAGAGCAAATATGGAATTTCAAGGAGGTAGAAAATTTCTAGGAGAATTTTCAAGGCGGAGTGGATTGAGATTTCTAAGGGTTTAGTCATGGTCGCAGGCTCGTACCAGTACAATTACGTAACCGGTACGATATGCTCTGACCTGCATGGGCCACCAAAAAAACTTATCACGACCCGTACCCACTTTTCGGACGCGAGCTCGTGAGCAAGCCAGCTACGTATCGAGCGGACTCCAACCCGACTCGAATACGTATAAGCTATCAAGGTCATGGTATCATGTCTAATCTAAACTATATCTCAATCCACAAGAATTAAAATAAAACAAGAATGAACAAGTATGGGTCATGGTCTGCAGCCCACTAGCATATATGTCCGATAAGACTCTAATAAAGTAACAAGAGTCTAAACTGAATCAGGAAACAGGATATCTCATGATAAGGTATGAAAGCACGAGCTGATAATAAATGCAATATGATACCTGAATCCCGTAAGCGTATCATCCCATCCGTCATCCAGAACTAATAGCTATCTCCATGCACTCACTAAACCTGAAGAGATCATCAGGTTCTCAGGGGACATAGCAAGATACATAAAAACATACATATCTAGCAGTTTATCATACAATAAAGAAAATATAGGAAATAAACGGGAAAAGACCAATCCGTACGAAAATACGACTAAACACGACTGGAAGAACCACTACACCTAAACGAACTGCTGGAGAAGAACAAGAGAACACGATATCACGATGTCAATGGATAACCAATCGAATACTCAAACCCTCGTCCCTAGTGTGGACTCGCAGGTTTGAACAACTACTAGCCCTCGCCCCTAGTGTGGACTCGCAGGCTAGCATCACCCTCGTCCCTAGTGTGGACTCGCAGGTGTGAACCATATACTACTAACCCTCGTCCCTGGTGTAGACTTGCAGGCTAGCATCACCCTTGTCCCTAGTGTGGACTCGCAGGTGTGGACAAATAACTACTAACCCTCGTCCCTAATGTGGACTCGCAGGTTAGCTTAACTACTAACCCTCGCCCCTGATGTGGACTCGCAGATTAGCTTAACTACTAACCCTCGCCCCTGATGTGGACTCGCAGGTTAGCTTAACTACTAACCCTCGCCCCTGATGTGGACTCGCAGGTTAGCTTCAAGATTTCAAGACAAGGAGGTAAAGCAGTTCCGATATGACTTATTTATCCTATGACATGATGCGACTCAGTCCAAGTACAAGTGATGACACGACACGACCCAATCACGATACACGAGAAAACCAATCCAATATGAACTACAAAGTTAACTATAAACAAGGTTATATATATACTAGCAGGCATGAATACAAATCACATATAAATAATCAACTAGTAAAACTGTATAATAATATAAATATACATGTAAATAAACTGTAGAGAGAGGCAAGGTATCTTGCCTAGAGGTTGCACGCAGATCCAATAACAATCTAGTCCACTGCTAAGCCATAAAGTCCAAATCATCACAACTGCCTCCAAAAGCTGAAACAGACAATGCCAACAGTCTCAGAATAGTCAAATTAGCTAGGATTGCCTGTCCTTAAGTCTAATTCTGGACACAGGAGCAAAACGGTAATTTCGGGCAAAAACGGTATCCGCCGTTGGACCCGCTTTGCACCAAAAAGCATGCCAGAGTCAAAGGTCTCTAAAGTTGTCAAACTATATGTCAACAGGTCTAGTTTTTCGATATGAACCCAACCGTATGTCCAAAGTTGGATTCCGGCGGGCCGTACACAAAATCATCCGTTGAGTCGACCGTAGGACCTGCAAAACGGCGATCCAATCAACTATCTCAGAATCGGACCAAACTTGGCATACAGGACCAAAAAAATGATACGGTCCTGTTGGTGTAAGTTTCGTCTCGATATGACGAGCGTGCACAAAGTAATTAGAAATTTTGCACAGAAGCCGATACGGTGAATTTCGACGGATACGCATCAAATTCGTCGCGCACACGCGACCAATTTGAATTCCGTCAAAGCCCACACGACCACAAAGCCATTACGCACCTTTCGATGCCTTCGGTTTGCGACCACGTCTCCCGAAATGGCGGGACGCACGTCGTATCAAGGGTTTTTCTAGTTTTCTACAATTTTTAAAACAGATTTTTGGAGAACTTTGGGATCGAATAACTCCCTACACAGACCATGAACTTTGAAACTACGAACTTGATTTCACAGCTCGATATGTGGTTAACAAGAATTGTTCAGATGTGTTTTTGAAACTGTTCTTAGATTGGCAAGTTTTCGCCTTCCAAAGTAGGGGGTTTGAATATCTAAAACTGTCCTGTTTCGGACAGTTTTCATCGATTTTCAATTCGACCTATGGTCTAATCGAATTCGATTTTATACAAACTAATTAGCAAGGTTTCTAGGTGTATATGTTGTACTCGTACCTGAAGTGATAGTTCGCTAAACGATCGATCGCGCGTCGAGAACTCGCGCTGCGAAGCGGCCTTCGTAAACTCTGGTACTGCTGCTGTGTGCTCCGTTCAGTCCGTCGTACGTGGCCGGCCGCCGGCGGTCCTCCGGCGACGTGCGGCCGTCGGGGTGGCCGCCCATGTGTCGGGAAGGGTGACGGCGTGTGTTAGGGTTTTATGCAGTCGAATCCTCCTCTCTGTCTCGCTTTTATTTATATATACCGATGTATATATCTCTCTCGATTCTCAGTTTTAGCCAAGCGGTTTGGATGATTCATTACTGTGCTCTGGGAGGCTCGTTTAGCTTGCTGTGGGCCGGGCTGTAGGCATGGTCCACTTTAGTTGGGTTAGGGTTTATTGTATATCTATACACAAATACATATTCATATATATATTTATATATATACACATGCACACAATTATGATCTAATCAATGTTCTCTTGCTGTTGGTGGAGTCCAATCACAGATTTGAATCGATTTGATTGATTTGGTGGCTTATGGAGATTCCCTCTTTGAAGAGCTTTTTGTGTTGAAGAACACCCATAGGTACATTCTATTCCACCCATTAAAACTAGGTTTAAATTGCATGGATGCCTAGCCCTAAGTACCCTGACCTTGTAGGAATAGAATTTGTAGAAATTTGTGTCCTGTACGTGTCCGTATCGGACACGTATCAAAGACAGCCATAAGTGTTTGACGAAATGTCTCAATGGATATTTCGTTCAATTTTTGCAAAACTTTTTGAATAGGAAAATGTATTTTTGTGTCGCTTACTCATTTTTATTGCTCTGAACTTGTATCGAGTTTGTGTCGTGTCGTTTGGACACTCGTGCACACGATCTTGGACACGCACGCGCGGCCTGGGTGCATGCCCTGCTACCCGACCCTAAAATCTCTCTGTGTAGGACACGTGGACACGTGCAATTTGACACAGAGGTGGGGGCCATCACTGACAGACCCCCCTCGAGTTTCACGACACGTCGTATCGTGTCGGATACGAAAACACGATCGCATCGATATTACACTGTACTGTGCACGCAGGAAAATCTGTACTGACACGCACTTCGTGTCGTGTCCTGCCACCATGAAGACACGATTTAGGGTGATGACTATGTAGCCCTATACGTGGGCTACACGTGTGCACGACCACGTGTCACCACGTGGCCTGTGTCGAGTGCACGAGTCCTTGGACTCGCTGTACGACGCTGTGCACTGTGCAGTGCACTCATGTGTTGTTGTGTGGATTGGACACACATGTGTCCACTTGGTTGGACACGGAGGCTTTGGTTGACACGTGTACACTCGACACTTGGTTTACCAACCCCCACTTTGGATTATTAATGTGTTTTTGATCTCGAAATTTAGTTTTCCTAAATTATTGATACTCAAGTTCCAGTTTGGTTTTCTGAATTTAAATTCCTGTTTAAAGCTGAATTCGAATGATAAGTTTCATGATTTAATCATCTATGCATGTGTATTAGACTATTGTAAAGTTGATTATTGGATAGTATTAGGCTTATTGGTTTTCGAATTCAGTTTTGAACACTGAACTGACACATCCTGGAATTATTACACTGTTAAGTAATCCTGAACTTTCATCCTTTTTTTAGGGTGATCTTTGATGTTGGTTAACATGTTTAATTCCTATTATAATGTGGGTTATGACTGATCCTAGGTTCTTAGATTTCGAAATTGGTTTTGGGAGTTTGAACTGATATGTATGCATTCACTGATGCATATGCAGTCTTCAAATTCTGATTTAATTCCCCTTTCTAAAAACGATTTGGTGATTTAATTTGTCATGTTAAGATTCATGTATATGGGTGTAAGTTGCTGTCAAGATGAGCTATTGTTTTGGTGTTAGAGAATGGGTTAGCATTTTGAAACTGAGTTTTTGGGAATTGAATACAAAACTGAAACCTACTTCATTGATTTTCCTATTTAAACTGTCAATGGATTCCAGATTTGAATTGATTTCGTTCCCTGTTTTAAATGATGTTTTATCAGATTTTTGGTTCACTGTTCTATCCTCTCACACCCCACTCACATTGCTATGGATACACACACACACATGTCTTTTTTTCACACTGTTTGATGTTTTGTGTTGCAAATCTGAACTGAACCCTGAGTCCTCATGTTGAAGACTGAAACCTGGAAAATTCCAACTGAGATTGGCATCCACACTCACACACACAGGCCACCTCTTTATGCACATTAGTTCACTGTCACTTGAACACCTGTAAACTGAAAACCCATAAGCAAACTGAGATTTGATATTGGGTTCAAATCTGAGGATTTCCTGTTTGTAAAACCTGTGATTTATTTTAAATGATACTAAAAACGGAAGGAACTAAAGAACCTGAAAACAGTTATTTATACACATTCCTTAACTTGATTTTTCCTGTCACACACACTCCTATCATTCACTAATACACACATATGTGATTCCTACACTGTCAACCCTCTAACCCACACACCCTCTCAGACCCTCTCTTTCACTCACACATCCCTTTTTTCCCCATCTCCTACACACACACAATCTCATGTAAACTAAAATACAATAGCCTATAACCCATGTATTTACCTACACCCTCTCACCACATACACATATGTAAAACCCCTTTAACCCCCTCTCTATTTTTCTATGTATAAATACATGTAAAATATATATGTATGCATATATGAACCTATCTAAACTATATATGTATGTATACATATATGAATGTATGTAAATATGTATATATATAGATATGATATTGATATTGATATATGATATTGATATATGATATTGATATTGATATATGATATTGATATATGATATTGATATTGATATATGATATTGATATATGGGTTGGCATAGGCTTGGTATAGGCTTGGCTTGGTGTTGACCTAGTCAGACTAGGGTTGACCTAGATTGGACTTGTTAGACCTAGTTTGACCATGGTTGACCTAGGTGTGACTTCTTGGTTGACCAGGGTTGACCAAGAGTTGACCTTGACCTAGTTTGACCTAGACTCATGTAGAATGCATAGTAGAGCTTCATTTTATTATTTTAGACTTGTTGTGACTTGTACTGTTCTATAGGAGACAGACACCACTCCTCGGACATTATATTCTCTTCGGACATTCAGAATACCAGGCGAGTATATTTTCTGATCATTTCATATCCTGCTTAGAATTATTTTCCTGCTTTAAATTACTTTACTTGATACTGTCACGTTGGTCACACGGATTGGTACTATATGGATCTTTTCATGAGATGTTATCCCCCTCGGGAGCATCGGATACTGCATGTTTTATGTGTTTCACGAATCATTACGTATCTCTATGCTTTCTCTGATTCACGAATCGCTTGTGACACATGTACTCTCATGTTCACAGAGCCATCATGAATCACCTTCACGTATTACTCATTTTATGAGCCATGTGAAGTTTCACGAATCTTAACATAACTTGAACAGATCTTTGTGTATTGATTTGGGGATGGGGGAGTAGAAATAGACATGTGAATATTATCCAAGTAGCTGTAGTCATGAATCACTCTCTTAGCCGTAGTCATGAATCTTCTATGCCATTCACATGTTTATATTTTACTCTGACTCACTAGTCACTGTTAGTTCTCTATGTATAGTAGATATTTCTATTACAATTCTCTCTCTGTTTACATACTGTATTTCTTCAGTTCATGTATCTTACTTTACTGCATGATTATATTTTCTAACCTGCTATGATCTGTTGAGATGTATTGTACTCGCTCCTGTCCTGACTGGACCTGTTGAAAATATTACAGAGGATGAGGAGGAGGCCCTATGTACCACCTATTACGGAGCAGGCTTAGACGACACCTGCGACCTGGTTCCTCTGGAGGACCCAGCTGCAGTACAGGATGCTACTCCCAGAGTCTAGGCTAAATAGCTAGGCTTTAGTTTTTTTTCAGTATTGTGTTATTTGATTTTCAGTTGTTCTTCTGAGATGTTGTTATATTTAGAGACTTGTATTGAGCTGGATGTTCTTGAGTTGTTATCTTAGACACTTAGATTTTCTCCCTCTTATTTGTACTACATTGTGCTTTTGATCTCTCTATCTACCTTTGCTATTCTATATCTGCCTTAGATGTGATTGAGACTGTTCTGTTATGTCACCTCTATTAGGAGTGTATATACTGTACAGGTACCTTTATATTGTTAGATGATTGACCTAGGATAGCGTTCTACCGCCGACACTGCGGCATAGGCTGGGCATTGTTACGTTCTCGTACCCTCACAGTGGGTGCGGGTCGTGACAGCAATAGTTTCAAGTGATAATAGCATGTCACGAATATTTAAAAAAATAAAAGTAATACCAACATTATTTTGAATTTAAAGATAGATCAAACTTTATTGTTCCCAAATGAACAATGATAAATAAGATTGTCAAAAAAAAAAAAAAACAGAAACTAAATTTCGTCTAAAAGACGGTACAATAAAAGCTTTAGATAAAATTGTCTATCAAATCCAATAATAACTAATATCCAAAATTTGTCCTATTGCATCCACTTCTACCGACTTGCCGTCTCCCACATAGTTGTGTCTTTCACCATCAATTTGCTTTCGGCAGATCTGGCAACCCTGTATAGAAACACTGATGTGAGTAGTTGCACCAAAATTTAATCACCATGTGTTTCTTAATACTGAAGCTAAATCATACCAAATTAAGAAATGTACCTTTCTTTATACGCCATGCGTAGTACTTTGTACATTCCTTCTTTACGTGTCCCGGTTTGCCACAAAAGAAACAACCATTAGCCTCAGTTTGTTGTTTTTTTTGTACTGGACCCTTAGTAGCTTCTGTATTCTTTCGCTTAGTGCCCTTATACTTGTCTTTAGGGGTGGTAGCCAAATTAGCACTTTCAGTTTTATCTTGCTTCAATCTCTCTTCTTCTTGTACACAGTACGAAATGAGCTCATTTAGAGTCTATTTTTTCTTTTGACAGTTGTAACTGATCTTGAACTGATTGTACTGTGTAGGAAGTGAGAGCAATACCAAATAAACGAGCAAGTCATCCGACAAGTCGAGCTTAAGTGCCTTAAGTTTTGAAGCAATATGAGACATCTCCATGATGTACTCCCTTATGTTACCTTTGCCTTTATACTTCATGGTAATCAAGCGCAACAAAAGTGTGCTTGTTTCCGCCTTATCATTCTTTGCAAATCGCTTCTCGATTTCAGCAAGAAATTGTTTGGCATTAGTAACCTCATCAGATACTGCACCCCTGAATGCCTCTGGAATACCGTGCTTTATGATCATTAGACTCATGCGGTTTGAGCGTTCCCACTTCTCGAAGTTCGCTCTGTCACCAGATGAACTGTCATCCTTAGGAGTAGTGGGACGCTCAATCCTAAGTGCAAGGTCTAGATCCATGCAGCCGAGAATAATATATATGTTCTCTTTACAGTCCTTGAAGTTTGTCCCGTTAAGCATTGGAATTGAGTTCAGATTAGCAGATATTGTAGCAACACTAGCTGAAAAGAGAACAAAAAATAAATAAACAAATATGCTCTAATTAATAACCAAAGAATAAAAGATAGTCAAACAAATTCAAATAATGGTGAACCCCATCTCAAGATACCTAGTGCATCATTAATATCAAGTCTTTGGACAGTGATATTAACTGCAAGTGGTACTCTTGGTGTAGTGATCAAATGTTGAAAAAAAGTCATGTCAAATAGTAAGCCTATCTTTGGATCGGGTTATTATTCACATGTAAACCGTATAATTGTCACACATTTATTACCACAAGTATGTGTGCAATTCGGCCAAGTATTAACCTTCCTTTGGGCCGGCTAATACCCACATGAATATGCACACACAAACATCCGACATCCCTCGTAGACTATCTATGCAAGAGAGGTCACTTTGGCGACATCTTGTTTCAATGAGTCAACTTAGAATATTGGACAACTATTGCTAGTCATAAAAGGCACCAAAAAAATTGAATGTTGACTAAATTTTACAAAACTGAATCATGTCCAAAACTTTATATACATGCATATTCATAAGATTATTACTCAAATAAAGTAATCAAAAGCATAATCATGAATTTCAATTTGACAAAATTGGATATTATCAATATAGCCAAATTCATGAAATAATCTACGGAGGATATGCATCCAAAGATAATATCAAATAATGTATAAGGATTACTTTAAATAAAATAATCTATTGAAGGCCAATATATATAATATATATACCACTGAATTTGATTTGAAGTTCAATCAAGATTATACCATGCTATATATTATAATATTAGGCCTAAATCCAATTAGCAGACACCATCTGCTACACTTTAATCCAAATAAATATCTCAAAATTCAATTGTCCCACTCTGAACCGGGATAGAGTAGTTAGAAAAACAATAACTTTATCTCAAAGTATATGAAGTAGGAGAACTGAATCCTAATGTACTTTCTCTGAAGCCATCTGTTCTTTGTGTCCATGTGAATTGATGATAAACAAAGAGAAAATACATGTGCCCATGTGAACTGCTAAGGGGAGTTTAATGAAGCCGAACATAATATATATACGAAAGCCATAATGAACCAAATCGAACAAAACATAATTGATTTGATTTGTATTAAAAATTATAAAAGATTGAACTTATTTAGATTAAAGTGATGCATAACGTAAAATATCAAAAACCAATTAATATTATTTTATGATGCCGAAAGAGTGCACGGAACAGAATTAAATTTCCTTTATCATGACAAAGTCCAATATTGGTCGAAAGAGTGCACGGAACAGAATTAAACTTCCTTTATCATGTAAAAAGTTTACACGAAACAAAATTAAACACCAAAAACCAATTAAACCCGTGTAAGATACATCATCTAAAAAGTTTTATCATGACAGTTTATCTCAATTAAACCCGTGCTAAACTGTTTGTGCACAAGGTAGTATGAGTGGATTCCTCCCTTTTGTTTAGCTAGTTGGTACATAGGGCATGAAGAGGCCTATTGTCCTGACCCCACCTGCGAGTCTATCGGCAAAGAACTTATGGAAGTGTTTATATGAGAGATTGGTGGATTTAGCTACACAGGGGCAAACACTGTGTTCGAGTATGGAGTCAGAAGATGTCATAGTTCGCTTAGATTCCTTTATGGATCCTAAAAAATTTATTGAGTGATTGAAACCCAAAATTACATTAGATATAATGTTCTAGGGTTCCTGAACAATAATAATAAAAAAAAGATTCTGAAGCTTCAAACTCATGAATCAAACAAGGTGGCTCTGATACCACTTGTTGGAATTTTGTTGTGCCCTGTCGATTCATGAGATGAAGAACATAAATTAAATTGATTGCGGAAGCGTACCTGAATCCATTGCTTGGCTTGATGGATGTTGAAGCGATCGTCTCTTTATTGGGTTCGATATTCCAACCGGCTACGGCCCTTAATAACAAAGATTAAGTCTTTGTTCCTCTCTTTGTTGATGGGAATACAGAAGAGAATAGAGAAACCCTCTATTTGGTGGCCGTATGAGTTGGGGACCATAACCCTAATGAATACACATATATATAGATATGTGTGTTGTGATATTTCTAATTTGGCCCCTCATCAAATTAGAATTATCTCCGGTATCTACACATTAATTCCATGACAATTATACCCTTAAGCCAATTTCCAAATAGACCACTTTAATTTGGCTTAATTATTTTGATAGCCCAAACACAATTAATTTTACATGTGTGGCCCCATAATTATTGAATAATTCCAACAAACCCCCCCTCCCCCCCCCCCCCCCCCCCGCTTCTCCTTAAAGTCGTGTTATCTTTAATAAAACTTATATTTCAATTGTGTTATAAGATTCTGAAGTTCCACAAACGTGTATAGACCGTCATGTTTGCAACCAATATCGTGTACATATATGACATCAATTATCACATGTGGCATCATCTATAATCGTCGTTTTTTTTGTACTCCATCGAATATTTATGGAAAAAGAAAATTCCCACGACTATATCATATCCTCTACAAAACAAGGGTTATAATGTACTTTTCTACAAAATCTATCGTTAATAATGCAGTCCAATTATATGACCTCCCTGGTGAATGCACCAATAAGGATTATATGTGGTACTATGATATTCCTTCAAGTGTAAGTAGCTAGTCCAATTGGAGGTCATGAAATTTCCATGCTCGTATGAATACAAAATATGTTCCTTCTAGCCGACATAGTTTTGTGGCCGTTTATACCGTTCGAGTAATCAAACATTGTGTACAAGTTGTCTACGACCATACATATGCATCTATCAACGAATATAATATGCACGATAATGAAACAACTTGATAATATAAACTATATACAATTTATATCCATATTCTATTTTTCTTGAGTCGTCACTTGTATATCACCTTCCTCAAGCCATTGCTCGTAAACCACATTTCCTTGCCAACATTTAATGTACATAAATATTTCTACTCGATTCATACAATGTCGAGTCTAAATTTTATTTCAACGATGAAACATTTTGTTCGTTCATATATCAGCAGTCTACAGTTCCTACATTTCAAGTACAAAGATAACAACAATACACTTAGGCCTCGTTTGGTTCACGAATTTAAGGAACCAAGAAAAAAAAAGTTGTTCCTTTCCTTTGTTTGGTAGCCAAAAACTTGGGAATCAATTTCCTGACAAGGGAAAAAATTTGTGGGAATATGGTTCCACTCAAGACCTATGTGATTGATTTTTCCTCCTCATTTTCCAACATTTATTACAAAAGTTATGACAAAAGTAACCATGTGTCATTGCTTAGTTTACCATTAATGTTATTTTTTATAATATTATTTTTATTTTAAAAGGTAAGGATATTATTGGAACATTGTTATATTTTGCTTTTCTTTCCCGGGTAGTTTCCTTATTTTACCAAACAACGGAAAGGAAAAGTGACAGGAATCCTACTTTCTCATTCCCATGGAAAATACAAGGGAATTCATTTCCTTTCTGTGAACCAAACGAGGCCTTACTCTCTTAGCGACTATCTTTTATCTTAGTTTTTTTTATTGTGGTATCATTTATCGCAGATGCAATATAAAAAAAATGAAAGAGAAATCTTTTATTCGGGAGTGGAGGTGGATAAACGAAAGGTCGACTACTCACTGTTAGAGAATTATCGAGAGAAAAATGAATTCTTATGCATCAATCAAGCCTTGTCTATGAGTTGACCTACAAATGCACCAACAAAGATTCAACACTCTTCTTTTCGTCTTCTTATCATTTTCTCTAATAATTCAATGTGAATGCATAAACCGATGAAAGCAAGCAATAAAAGTCATCTATCTAAAACAAAAAAATAAAACACATCCGACGAAGGAAAAAACATCAAACAAGAAGCAAATAATAAAAAGGTAAGGAAAAAAAAAATCTTATATATAGTTCATCTCCAAGGCAATATTGATTGTATTTTAGACAAAATTTTAAAAGAAGTTAGTCTATAGATGGAAGATGGCTTAATTCACTTTGTCTCAAGCAAATAGATACGTATGATTCCTTGACAACCAACACGATGTCCCCCGTTAGGAGCAAGATGCTACATATTTTATCCCTAAGATGAAATATTTATAGAGGGGGCGCCTTTATAACTACTTTCTACAGAGCTAACTTGCAGTCTTCACGGGACTAAACGTGTGAACCGCTAGTAGTGGGGGTAAACGTCCACGTTCTCCTCTTTATCTCACAAGAGGGCCATCCATTATGGTATATTAATTGGGTGGTCAACAACCCACCACATGTGGGTGCTATACCTAGCATCCTACTAAGGACACGGGTCCTCAACAATCGCTTAGTTGGTTAGTAGTAGCGAAGCGGAAGCAACTAGGTGCTCAACTATGCGAAAGAAGCGGTATTATGTATGTGAAAGCAAGTTGTACACATTGTCGCATAATGAGAATTTGCGCAGATCGTGAAAGTACTCGGCTCCTCGGAAGTATCCAACTCTGCGGGAGTACTTAGCTTCGTGGAAGCAGTATTCTCATAGTGACATGACGCATATACTTTGCTCGAGTTGTTTGCTACGTGGAATTAGCCTTCAAAGTTGTTTTAAACCTATTTTGGCTTAGATGGTTTGAAATCATCATTTTTATCTTCATGAGTTCATTTAGGTCCGACCTATCCACAGATCAATTTTTTTAAGTACTAACATTGTCTACATACTCGTCTTACGCATACCATACTGCATGGCTTAAAGTGGACGGTACATGGAAGTATTTGTGTTTAAGTGACGAGAACAAAATAAAAGGGCTCATTAGCGTTTAGACCATGAATTTTATGCCAGTTTATAGTTTAAGTCCTATCATATCAAATTAAAAATTTTGGACCATAAATTTTATTTCTTATTTTTCCTAATATATCCTCGTTTATAGTGTGCGTTGGTGGTTGTCACTGCACTCATGTTCAGGGTATAACGGGAAAAACAATCATAAAATAAGTACTCATGGTTCATACTTTTCAAGTGGACATGTCAGAATTTAAACTTTAAGCTGGTATAAAATACGGGGTCTAAAAGATAATTAACCGGAAATAAAATGTATAAAAATGGTTTTATAGGCAACACAAAAATTTTAGGGGACCGCATATAAGTTTTCCTGAGATAATAGTAATAAATATAGGGCTGGACATATGGTTCTAGTATCCGCAATTCCGACCCGACCGAATCGAATCGTAAAATATCCAAACAAGCTGGTTCATAAAATTTGTAATTTAAACGGGACGGGTCATATTGAAACATTTACTGTTACAGTTTATGTATTTTTTAATTTTTTTTTTTGGACCAGCGGGTCAGCTCTGGTTCGGCCCCGTTTCGAACGGATCGAGTTCCGTCTTGTTCTGTCTTGCCAAATAACGGATCCAGTCCGGATCCATAAAATTTTGGCCCAGTTTGGCCCGTGCCCAGCCCTAAATAAACCCATCCGTACTGGGCCGCGGCTAACGCACGCGAGTTCCGCGTGCACCACTTCTTCAAGATCTGAAAGAAGAATAGAAAAGAAAAAAAGAACAAAAAAAAGACGAGAGAGAAAACCAGGAAGCTCAGAAAGAAGAACTGAAGAAGTAGAAAAAAGTAAATCCCAAAATTCTTCAGATTTGCACTCTACAATGAACTCGGATCTCAAAGCTGCTCGTTCTACTCCTATTAGGTAAGCCACTCTTTCCCTCTCCGTATTTTTAGGTTATTGCAGGGTTGCAAATCCTAAATTAGGGATTTGAAAGAATGGGGATTCCCACACCCCCCCCTTGGTCTCTTGAATCAAATAGGTGCAGTATCGGAATCAAGGACACTCCAAAACACGGTGCGTGTCGGACACTTATTGGACACGGCTAGGGAATGTCATTTTTGGGCCTGTGTACGGTGTTGTCGTGTCCGTATCTTGTTGTGTTCGTGTCCGTGCAACATAGGGAAACAGTGACGAGTAATTTTAGGTGGGCGTGACCGGTGTCAGGGCTGCTAACATGTTGCAAGTTTCTAAAATTGGTATCATGTCAAACTTATGCCCTTGGTCCGTGCAAAGCACAAAGAAGCTGTTCGGTTCCAATTTTAGGTTACGAAACCAGGGTTCAGGTGTAAGGCGGTTAGGGGATAGTTTGGTTCCTATTTGAAATGGAGCATTTGTCGTTTCCACAGACATTTTGGCCAGTGGCAAACAGAATCTCCTTTGGTTCCCAACATTTGCATTTCCCACCATACAAGAAGGCAAAAAACAGCAAACACTACGGGATAACCAATTGGTGATTGTCGTTTGAAATGGAGCATTTGTCATTTCAAATGGGGAAAAATACTAGCAGTAGAATTCACCGAAGATGGTATAATCGAATATTACATCATCATCTGGTCGTTAGGTAATAGTTGCCGATGGTTGGAGCGAATGTCTTCATCATATAATTCTTGGCTATCAAAAATGTAGGTTGCACAGACACTTCCTAGATATTCATGTCAGATATGAGCCACCCTTGTTTACGTTGCAAAGGGACCCAAAACATGGTTGAAAGTGATTTGTCATTGTTGTGATGATGCCAAACATATATAAGAACGTGATATGATTTATTGTGAACTGTTTCTCGGCTTGTTGGGAACCTAGTTGCTACAAAAACATGCATAGATATAAATATTATTAAGATATAATGTATAAAATATGTATATAGATACTTTTAATGTGTATATAGAACTGTATCCATGCTCTTACTCATAACCTAAACTTTCCTAATTGATGTTGTATTTCAAATCCATATTGTGCCCATATCCGAATCCATGTCCGTTCCTATGCAACCTAGTGAGGAATTAATGTTATAACGATCTTGTGGTAGAGAAACCATCTAGATTAGAAGCTAAAATAAAAAAATTCTATTGTTTGCACACAAATGTAAGCTATTTTTTAAATAGACGAAGAAAGTGTGTTCTTAATGATGCATATCATTCGTATATGCCAATGTATAAAGGGTTTTGTTAACATGTGCCCTAAGGGCACATGTTAATACATTGATAAATGTGTATTTTATATGGGTACTTTCACCAACACATTTATCAATGCACATTTTACAATTATCATTACACACTTTATGTGAAAGGTGCATTGATAAATGTGATAGTGAAAATACCTACATAAAATGCACATTTATCAATGTATTAACATGTGCCCTTAGGGCACATATTAACAAAACCCATGTATAAATGGTTCTAACATGATAATAACAAGTAGAACCTTAACATGATCTGTTCTAAGACCATTTGCACATTCTAATCAGGTTAGGTCTCATATGAATGCAACCTGATACCAGCCTAATATAAGCCTTGATTGAGAAAAAAATGTTAAAATTGACTAGGATTAATGTTGGGAAATTGCTAAAGTATTTGTGGAAAATCATTAGTAAAATAATAATCCTTGATTAGAACAAATGATTTATGCTAAAGATTGTTTGAAATGAAGTTTGTATATAATTTAAAACTAAAAGAAAAAAACGAGAACTTATCCGTCTTTCAGGTTTGACAAGTTTCGATCGTCTGCACTTAAGGAGTAAGGACATATCGTTGCCCTTTGTGGTAGTAGCTTGGGCTGTCATCCAATAGCAATATAAACCTCTTTTACCGAAAAAAATCTTCGGAGCACGATCTCTTATGGGTGATGGACCATGTAACTTGAGCGTTGACAACCCGCAACGACAATCACGAAACCTGGAAGCACAACTTGTAGTAAAGTATGAAAGTGAGATTTTTGTTGTGCATTTTCTCTCTCAAGTGGCTGTCTTATATAGGCTTCTATCGTTTTGTCGTTTAAAACAAAACTATTAATATCAAAATAAATCTCATGCAATAAAATCAGTATTAGCCTAACAGATACACCGATTACAAAGGAGAAATAAACACATTACTCATGTGCTAGTAGCTACTAAATATAACTATAAAAATAATGAACACATTGTCCATTAGTTGTTGTTAGTAACAACTAGAGGAGATAATGTATGTATTGTCCATGTGCATTATTAGCTAATAATATCTAATAAATGAAATGAACATATGTTCAATAGCAATGTTATTATCAAAATAGCTATAAAACATGCATTAAACAAATGTTTAACAATAATTACTCTTGATATTTTTTTTGCTAATTTGACAATATTTTAAAAATTTATAGTTATTTTGACAATATTATTGCAAACTGTCATGTGTACGTTTCATTTTGTAGACATTATTAGCTAATAATTTGCATGGATAATGCGTACATTATCTTCTCTAGCTGATACCAGCAACAAATTATGGGGAACACGCCAATTAATTTTGTAGCTATAATTACTAGGTAATAACACATGAGTAATGTGCTCATTTCTTCTTTATAACTGTTCTAGCCGCTAGGCTAATATACTGGTTTTATGGCGTGGGATTTATTTTGATATTGATCATTTTTTTAATAGCCAAGGTGGTAGAAGTCTATATAAGACGCCGTCTTAATAGAGAACAGACAACAAAAATTTCTTTCTCATACTTTATTTAAAGTTGTGTTCGAGTTTTCATGGTTCTCGTTACGGTTTTTCAATGGTTCCTATGCTCAAGTTGTGGTTTGACACCAATAGGAGTTTGTGTTCTGACAGTTTTCCGTTGGAAGGTGTTTGTATCATTTTTGGATGACAACCCTAGGTGCTACCACGAGAGGCGCTATTACCACAAGAGATGACGGTATATCCCTAAGTGCACACGATCGAATCGTTTTTTCTAATCGAGGCTTATTATTACTAATAATTTATCAAAATATTGTAGGAATTATAACACTTAATTCATAGGTTGGTCGGGTCAAGATCAATTTGTGTATGTGCAAATTGTCTATGTTGTGGTGCCATAACCTTTTATACACATTAACTTGTGAGTCACATTATCTTACTAGACACAAGGTTTTCACCAAATATGACAAAACTATATTTGTCCAAGTGAGAATTTTGTGTTAATCCAACAAGAACAAGAAGCTTACCAGTGAAATTGTGTTATCCCCCCCTCCCCCCACCAAAAAAAACAGTAACACATACCTAATACCCCCATAAAAAATGTTTGTGCAACACTTCTTTTTTCCAAGCGTAGTTTGGGCCTAGCTATGCTTGTCCGTTTTCACTAAGGAATTGAAACCTTCTGCATATAAACCCTGTTTAACAAGAATAATCGCTCTTTTGTATTGATTGCAATTGTTGGCACTTGGACTTGCTCCACAACTGAACACTACTTTTTCAGTACTACATATTTTAATATTCTAACTAATTGGTGACTCGAGCATGACAACTTTAATAGCATGTATAATATTTTAGTCTCTTACAAAGTTTGATTAATTTTTTAATATATTTGCACAAGCATTCTTTGTGTGCCATAGACTAGTTTCCTGAGCAATTTTTCATAGAGATCTGTATGTTGTCAGTGGTGAATAGATCATTTATAAACTTCTTGTCTGTGATCTCGACTCCATTTCATCATACTAGAACAAACTTGAGCTTGACGAAAATACTCCCATCAATATCATTTCTAACATCCTATCCTGTCATATAATAATTGTGCTGTCCCATGATGCATAAAAAACTCGTTTTCTGATTGTTCACACATCACTCTCTTGTGGACTGTTACTTAACTACCTATCCTTTTCTGCACATTGTACATCAAATAATGTTCTTCCTTTCAGGCACACACCCTTACAAGTAATACATGTGATTGGCAACTTCATGAGAATATGGTCTGTTTACTCCATGTATCACTATCTATCCCAGCAAGGGGAGCCGGTAGTAGTTTTTCTCTTCAGCTGTTTGGTTCCAGCTTCTATCATCTTCCTAGTGTTGCAAAAGCCTTGGAAGGGAAGACCTCTACCCAATTCACAGGTATAGACTATCATGCCTATATCTGGACAATACAAATGCAAGTGTATACTTTTAATCAAATCAAATTTTGGTGTCTGCCATCACATTTATTCTGAAAGCACATTAGCATTTCAGGTTGTACCATCTGTTGTTAATGGAGGAATATTGTCTTTATACTTCGTAGTATGGGGGAAAGGCCTATTGTCCTGTGGCCCACTTGTGTAAGTAACCTAGTACGTGATTGAATCTTATCTTTATACTTTTGGTTTACATATCAGTTAAATTGTGTAACCTTTTGATGATTACATTGAAAAGCCTAGCCTGCTATAAAGTATTCGAGGATTTAAGAACTTGTTGAATGTTTTTTTTCCTCTCTCAGTGATGCATTTTGATGGTCTTGTCTTATTTTATTTGCATAAAGGACATGCTTTACTGAGTATTCATAGTAAGGATCTTTTATTACACTAGTGGATAAGATTTGCAAACAACGAAAGCAGTTTCCAGTTTCTGATAATCTGCCTTAAGTATCAAGCTTGTAGTCTCATGACATGTCTGCTGCTGGAATTGCCCTCCTTTTATCTATTTCATTGTTTTTATAAACCATATCTGTGAAGTTAGTTTTGATTTTATCCTCCTTCTATTGGTATTGGGACTTCAGTGCTCTACTGGCGGAGTATGCTGGTGCTGTTCTTGGAGTTCTATCTGCAGTACTGTATGGACGGCGGGTGAATGTGTGGAAGAAGGTAATTTTTCTCAAGACATTCATCTTTAAGTTTCCGTTTCTATCACTGGCCCAATAATGACACGATTGGTGCCACATGGATATGTCCCATCATCTCAAAATTAAGCATGCTGGGCAACCAGCTTGGTTTTGACCCTTTTACTAACGTTCGCTTCTCATCTTATCAAGCCTGGATCGTAGCTCCAATGATAAGAGTCAATGCCTGCTATTCAGCTATTTGAATTTAGATGATAGCAATGTTCCTGTAGTTCACAGGCTTTGATATCTTTTGCATCCATTTAATAATTTACGAGAATTATTCATCCTCCCTAAATGATAATACTTTGTTGACGTCTTTCTCCTAGACTGGTACATGAATTAGAAGGTCACTGTACATGCAACCCAATTTGTCAAGTGAATAACATACTAACACTTTAGTCGTATATTTTGTAGGTCCGAGTTATTCTTTGCAGGATTCCTTAGGTAGACGAAGTTTTTTGATATAACATGTGATGTGGCGTTATGTGTTTTGTAGATTGGTGGTCTTGTTGCGATGCTGGCTTCATATTATATCTTGTCCAGAGGGTGGGCCACAAGAACATATTCTCCATTCTGTATCCTTGTATTAAAGCGTGATTGTAACTTGAAACTGAATACTTGGAGCTGATAGCGTTGACGAAATTAGGTTGATAGGAATAGTTATCTAGACTGGTCTATAGGACGTCTTGATTCATATTTTATATTGTCTAGAAAGTGTGCCACATTAATGTTTTGTCCCCTCTATATCCGTTACTTCAAAGCATGGTTTGAGGTTAACTTGATCTTGAATAGTATGATCTGATTGAGTGAATGAAGTTAGCTTGAGTAGTAGTAGTTATCCTACAGGTCTTGTTATGATTTGGCACGCTAACATGAAGAGGATCTTAACTTGATATGAATAAATAGATAGAATTGGGTCAGAGCCATTGGTTCAGGCAAAACAGACTGTGGGAATTCAAGAAATGTTAGTACCCATTTCAGCTGGAATCTTGTCTGCTTTGAGAAGAGTGATAGCACGACGCATTTCACTCAAGGTATTATCCTACTTTTTCAGCATATTAGTTAATAGATAAGCATATATAATAGCAAATTAAGGCTTCAATTTATTTTCAGAATCAACTGAAGAGGCGACTTCATGCAATAACTGTTACTTCAGCGACATGCTTCCTTTTTCCTCTTGCTATGTGGGATACAATCTTAGTAAGTTGTATATATTTTTAATGTAGAATTTGTAGTGGTTTGCTGCTAAGTAATGTTCTCCTCCAAGTGCTTTTGCTATTAAATTTATTGTTCTCCTTTCTTCTTGGTGATGTTATTTATGATGGCCTTATGGTTGCTCAACTGCAGGGTTCACCATCTGATAGCATTGTTAAGTTTCAGCTTCCAAGTTGGGCATATTTGAGCACGGTTTTGTTTGGCATTGTCTTTATGTTTTATGTTGACAATATTGCCGAGGAAAGGTAAGTTGCTGCAGTCCATTCTGATTGTTTATTGCCCAGTGGGAGGTTTATTTAGTTGCTTCACATTTATTGTTTTCACTTGATGAACTGGAAGTTAAGAAGGAAACTCGATTTATTGCAGCACACTAGAAGGGATGTGCAAAGAATGTGTTAGGGCCAAGAAAAACAAAATAAATAGACACAAAGTGGGGATGAACGAATACACTAGATATTTATGTACTTTGTCCCCCCTACAAACGAGCAAGGCTGATTTGGGAATGCTTTAGGCAGTGCTTGGTTTGGTGGAAGGTGAGGGAGGAAAGGAAAATAAATTGAAAGTGTTTCATGTAGAAACTTGATCCATTTACATAGGATCAAGTTTCATTTTCATTCCTTTCTCTCACTTTCTTAGCAACCAACCACAGCTTAAAGGAAAACTTAAAGAGTTTAAGTTACTTTACCCCAAGATAAGCCCATTCTACTTCCTATATATATAGCCATTTTTTCCCCATCCGTGGTTTAAACAAAATTTAATATCTTTCCCTTGCACAGTGCACTAATCCCAATTTTGTTTGAGTAGATAGAAATATATAATACATTTACAAATGAACATATATGGACGGGAACCATGGATTACTATTATTGATTAGTTAACATTCCAAATCATAGCAAGGCAGCAAGTTCGTGTGTGCGGAGATCCTCCTTTCTCCTTTACACGCATGTGGCATTTCCTTAAGGAGATTGCTTTGCATATCAATCAAGGTGGGAATCACTAGGTAAATTGATGAGGTTTTTCTGGGTTCTCTAGATTTTGATATGGAAGGGAATGTTCTCCAAAATTTCTAGACATGAGAGCACAAAAGTAGGAAAAAAGGTGAGAAGAGGCAGAAGGGAATGTCCTCCAAACTTCGTTTTAGCTAAACTGGAAAATCTTTGGCGAAGTGGAAAACTAATAAAAAATTGAAAATACAACTAAAGTTTGGGAGGGATCGTGGAGTGTCTGAGATAAAAGGTCCTTGTATGTTCTAGTAATTGTAATCCTTTCAAGTAATGCTTACAGCTGTTCCAGGATTGAAGGGTGTAACTCTATCTTTGTTTGATTATTGTTACATAACAATCTTTTTTGTTTTATGAATACAATGATTTTCCTTTCAAAAGATATTGTGTGGATGGATTGCCATGATAGAAGTTTTTACCTGTGCTGGTGGCTTAATGCCCGAATGCTATCTATTCATCATTGTTTTTCTATTGCCCTCATAAGTCTGGAAGTCATATTTTGTTCATTAGCAACTTCGTTGCTATTAGGTGTATTTGTTCTTTGCTCCTTCCCCCCACAGGGCTTGATTTTTCTTTATTAGCTTTATGCTACCTAACAAACACCTATTTCTGTTGTATTACTGTCGCATCTATTATTGCTGTTCACATTAATGTTTTTTTAATTATCTTTGTAAGTTTGGAAGTAATAGTCTGTTCATTAGCAACTTTGTTATTATTAGGTGTATCTAGTATATTTGCTGTTGCTATTTCCCCCCACAGGTATTGATATTTCTTTATTAGCTAGCTAATAAAGCACCTATTTCTATTTTATTACTGTCACATTTATCGATCAGTTTTTCCTCTCCTTCCTCTACCATATGCCTTTTTTAATCTCCGTATTCATTTATTTGTGAAACCCTCAAGGGACGCTAACTTGCTTATGCAACCATTATCTTGCAGATTGCACCTTGTTTTCTCTTCTCCAAGGCATTTAATGGTTGCAGGGGGATGTATTATTGTAATGGAGATGTCATACAGAATGGATTTCTCTCTACTTGGCTTCCTTGTTTGCTGTTCACTTTTGGGGTTCGGTATGTGTCACGATCCTCTTGTTTCCATTTTATGCTTCTGAATGAGATCATCCACATGTTATTTGTAACAAATTGCACCATACTATACTAAATTTATCTCTCGTATCATGTCAAATTGAATATTAAGAGAAATACACAACATAATTATTCTTTCATATTTTTTTTGTTAACATGTGATTGTTAAGATTGAAATTGTCCTGGCAAAACTCCTGGGGAAGATGTAAATTTTCAGTATCTCCATGTCATCTAATGGATTTATGCCCCAGAATTAAGTGTATTTATGATTATAAACTTTACTTTTATATTGAGAAAATAAGGCTCATTCAAAACTCAATGCAGCATACTGATATTTAAGATTGTGATAATTTAGGAAGTCCTCACTCTCTGTTGCTCCATTTGGGAGGTCTTTCAGGGTTTGTCGTATAAAACTGCATGATTGTTATTAGTGTTGTTTTATTTAGACTCTATATAGTCAAGGCTTCATTGCAATCTAATGTATGAATCTCAATAATATGCTAATTGTGCATACAACGTACCTACTTGTTATGAAACTTAAATGTCTGCTGTAGGTAGCCTTTCTATAATACATGTCAATTAAGCGAACCATGGAAATTAACATACTTATCTGTTTTGCATATAATATTATTCATCCCACAGAAGTACTTTTCATATTAATGCACAGAGAAACATACACTTGCATAGAAGAGATAATTCTAGTAGGTACCGGATTTATGAACTGCCAAGTTAAGCAATATAATATGGAACTAAACTCAATAGTAACTATAGGGTAGTTCATGCTTTTTTCTTGTCTCCTTAGAAACTGCTATGGTGCCAGCACCATGAGTGATTCACAAGCTTATCACACACACAAAAGCAAGTAAAAATTGTTCTCTAATGACCCAAAAACAAATCATGGAATGAATATATGACACGGAACAGGTGCAATGGTTAGAATATGCCCTAATTTGCTTTAGCAAGCTAACTAAGGCATCCATAGGAGCATAACTTGTTCATCATTATACAGCGTGGTCATTGTGGCTCATGCATGGTGGAAAATGATTTTGATTGGCTATGATTATGGTATTGCATAGATATGCACAATAAATTTTGAAATAAAACTCAATTGTGGTGCTGTGCATGATTATGTAGTTTATTATCCATGTTTAAACCATAGTTACCTGGAATGCAGTACGTCTTGGGTCATGGTACGGGTTTGGGGACGGGGTAGAATAGTTGTCTTTATTTTCGGTAGAGATGGGGTACGGTGAGTTGGTTTGCCAATCAGGTTCACGGTATCCTAATTGGGACTGATACCCGTTCTTCATTCAAATTTGACTAGATAATTATTAATTATGTCCTATACAGAAAGAAAATCTAATATATAACAAAAGAAAGTAAAGTCATTACGTTACTTCATTCCATGTAAAACTACATCTTTCTCTGCCTTTTTGCTAAGATTAAGTGTAGTATCTGTTCTTATTAGTTTAATATCTCAATATCTGATATGTGGGCCATGTGCTCACTACGATATTAAATTTAATATCTTTCAGGGGGAGGGCCCACCTTCAGTAGCTTGCTACTGCGGGCCTTCATGCGATGCACTACTGCATGGGCCTGGCGCACCCCAACCATTACAATTTTTTTAAAAAAAAATGTAAACTTGACTTTTCATAGTCATACGTTAATTTGGAACGCATGATTTGGAATAAAATGATACCATATTCAGTTTTGATGTATGATATCATATTTGGGAAATAAAATCATACATCAATTTGAAATGAGGAATGAAGTTCATGTCCACTACAGCCTTATTGAGGCGTCCTCAGAAGTTTGTTCTACTTTCTTCCACTACAGCCTTATTCATGCAGCCGACCTCAAAACTTTGGGATAAAGACTTTGTTGTTTATTTTGCAACTTTATGGTTTCAACTTTCATCATTGAGTTAGATTATTAGTTAACTATGCTAATATGTTACTTCAGTATGGTCATGTAATCAATCATATACTCAGTGATTTCTCTAATGGTCACTACTCAAATTCTCGTATTTATGTGATGTCTCGTTTGTGTTTATAATATTCTTCGTTATCTTAGTGAATTCTCCCTAAAGTATTGTCCACTTATTAGGCATCTTTGAAGCAACTTCCTTGGAACGTTCCAAAAGAGTTCCTTTAGATGGTCAAGAAATATCAGATGAAACATTTCAGGATCAACTGCAGATGTCCCCACTTCCAAGCTGATATATGGGTATAATGTCAATTTCTTTATTTGCCACATTTACTTCACTAATGTTAACAGTTACAGGTAAGGTAACTGAGGCTGCTGGACTTTAGCTTGTGTGTCTCAATCTAATGTGTGGAAAAAAGTTTGAAAAGATGTGACCAATACAATGTTAAACTTTGGCCGAGGCTTTTTATTTCAAGTCTTTTGGGTGCCATCCAAACTAATGTAGATTGTAATCAAGTCTTAGATGCTCTTAGCCTCTTACCCATTTATACAAGGTAGCCTTGTTATATTTAGCTGCTAATTTGGTTTTAGGACCAAGTCTAATATGTAGGGACTGCTAACTTATTAAAATGGCGAACTTTCTTTAAAGGATTATTCTCTAAATCATCAGAGCAACTAACAACATTTACATGCCCCATGTTTAAGAACTCCACCCTGGAAGTACTATCGACTCACATTCTTGGTTCTAGCATATGTTATAAAGATCCAAGCTTTCATGTGTTATTCTTCAAGGAAAAGCTGTGAAGCTGCCTCAAGATTATACTTATAGGCATTCATAGTGAATCCCTGTTGACTATTGAGGTTTAGTTATCCAGAATATCTTATTGCTTCCTGATATTTGACTCTTCAACATGATTCCCAAAGAAAAGATCCGGTTGCTGCATAATACAACTATGTAATCTTTGTACATTCCCTGTTTTTATTTTAAGGGAGAAGAATTTTACTATTGACTATTCCATCCTCACCTGATTTCCATCTCTATTTAATCTGCTGGTTGTTACTTTTCCTGCATCATAAGCAATTTGTGCTCAACTCTCGCATCTCATTTGCTATCGAGTATGTGATAAACCCAGTTTTGATCTTTTCAAAATTGTTCACTGAAGTTCCTATGTATTGATAAATGAAAGTCATAAGCAAACCCTTTCCTAATGTTGTATTTTGTCAGCTTTCCCTTCACCTCTCAAATGATGTTTTGATTCCTTCAACCAAGTATGCATATTTCTTTAGGATCATAAGATGCCTTTACTTTAAGCATGTTGTTGAAACAGTTGAAAGAAACATCACTTTATGCTAACGTTGTATAATTTTTTAGTCAATCAAAATAGTAACTGTAGGTGTTGAATCTCCCATGTGACCAAAACTCTCTTAGAAAATCTCGAAGGGTTAGAAAATCAAATTATTACAAGTTCATTGATTTGGACCAGTTTTTTTCATCCTGTACATTTTCTGGGCTAATGGAAGCACATGTAATAAAGTACATATAAGATGCGTAGATACAGATGTTGAAAGTAAATGTCCAGACGGGTTCTTCTTAATTCTACATAATTACCAAATTATCAAACAGGGTTGATACTGTGTATTTTAAGCTAAAAAAAGTGACCTGTTGTAGAAGTGTAAGGATGTTTTATGTGTGTTCCCAGTTCTTTATTTGAAGAATTTCTGTTAATGTCTCGATTTACCCCTAAACTAATAATTTATTTTTATGTTTTATGTGTGTTCCCAGTTCTTCATTGTTTTGTAGGATTCAATTGTCATGTTTCTTCAAGATACATCATTGGAAACGGGAATACGGATGAATACTGAACACATGAAACTTAAAACTCGGTAAGGTGTTCAAGAAAGGGAATGTTGTTACTTAAAATATCTTAATGTAAATTATATATCCTGATATTGGACATTACTGTCAAGCAAAGCAGAAGGGTTCTCATTTTGAAACTAGTTTATAGAACTTAATCCAGGATCAAGCCGATCATATTAAATTTTCTGGCGTCCATGTCAATCACGACTGCTGCTGCTACTACTAGTCCTGAAGAGATTGTCCCATTTGGCTCATATGTTGCTGTCACAGTTTCTCTGTAGTTATATTTCTACATTTTCGGACTACTGTGAGATATTATGGTTAGATGCATCAAATGATTTTTCATGTCTGATATTGCCTTGCAGGAAGCTTGTATCTGAAAATTTTATAACTCAGGTGTGTGCAAGACCAAGATATAATGTGGGAGGCTGCAGAAATCCATGTGGGGGTGTTTCTTGTTTCCACCAGAACTATAAAAAATGATTATTTTCCTTTGTAATGTTTGCACACCTCAGTAGTGGAGATCTTCTTATTGTGTGTACATAAAACAATTCAAATAGATAGTGTTCAATTTGAATCATTTATTCAGTGGATGATGTACTGGTTTCATCCGTTCTCAATCCTCGATGTGTGTTTGCATTCTCTCTTTTAGTAAAGTATCTGCTAGTTTCCTGGTTGAACTCATGAATTACTCTTTGGAGGCTATTTCTTGAGATTGTTAGTAGTGTAGTCGGTCACTAATTTCCTGGGCACTATATTATTGATGCTCAGGAATGCAAATGCGAATGCGAATTATTACAAGAGATGCTAGAAAGTTGTATAAGATCATAAGTTCACCTTATAGGCAAGGAATCAGGTGCAAAGAGGTAGGGTTCAGTTAGACAATAGACATATTGGGTCATGTGTCGCATTCAATTAGGCTTAATGTTGAGAGCGGGTGTTTAATTGTGAGCAAAAATCATTGATAATTTTACAAAAATTCTCACAAGATGCAAGATTTGTGAATGAGCCTTAGAGCATCTCCAACCCAATTGTCTTGTTTTGTGTTGTGAATCCTATGTGGCATAAGGCACAAGACAATGTCTTTCCTATGTGGCAAGATGATATTCATGCAAGACAATGAGATAAAAATGTGTTCTCCAATGCAAAAGTTTAAGAAGATAATAAAATTAGGCTTAATTGCAAATTGCTACCCTCAACTATATCACTTTTTCAAGTTGATACCGTAAACTTTTTTTTGTAACAGATTGCTACCTCAACTATTCAATATGTTCAAGTTGGTACCCTCCGTCGTCCAGGGGTTAGTTTTTCCGTCTCTGCTCGAAAAAGTTGATTTTTTTGGACGAGAATAACCCTGACTATTATTTTAAAAGCTCATTCTCTTTCAAAAAAGAGAATTTTTGTCAAGTTACGATTCTTTTCCCTATATGCTGTCCGGTGATGCCCTAGCCTTAGCTCTAGTCCATTCTCTTTCAAGTTTTTCTCCTAATTTTTGTAGTCTATTTTCTTTGTACATAATGTCTAATCTACTCTCAATTCCTATATGCCCTAGTCCATTCTCTTTCAGTTTTTTCTACTAATTTTTTTGTAGTCTATTTTCTTTCTACATATTCTCTCATCTACTCTCAATTCCTATATGCAGTTTATAGTTTTGCCATGTCAGTGATCTCAAGAGAGTCCAGCAGCACCTACTCTTCAAAGAAGATCGAAGAGGAATGGAGGAGTTGTTTTTGCCAAATTGAGACTCATCTCACAACATGTGTGAAGATACAAAATGCTGGACGTCGATTTTGGAGATGTGGTAACTACAAATCTTCCAAAAGATGTAATTTTTTTGAGTGGAAAGATGAGGAGTTTCCAGTTCAAGCTCGAAAATTCATCCTAAGATTACAAAAAGAGAACATGGAGATGAAGGAGAAAATATTAGATCTGGAGGCACAAATTCGTATGAAAGAAATGCACAGTTCCAGGCCTTTCATTCTCGTGACTTTTGTTGTTGTTATACTTGTATTTGTTGTTATACTTGCAGTGACGGCTGTTTAGATGGTTAGGACGGTTCTTTTTGAAAAGTTCATGAGAATTGTTGTAGTTATTCTGATGTGGATTGGGTTTATGTATGAATCCCTAACTAAGACATGATTCTAATGTAAAAGATGTGTTGCTGATATTTGTTCTCTGGAGTCAGTTGTATGTTACTGATACATTTGTAAGCTTTAAAAACTGTAAAAATTGATATTAGGTGAAGCTTTAATAAGTGAAGCTTATAAAAATGGTTACTGATACATTTACTAAGTGAAGCTTACAAAAATGAAGCTTTACTAAGTGAGAAACTGGAGAGTAGGTGAAGCTTATAAAAATGGTTGCTGATATTCCTACTCAAGCAGTATCATTCATCCAACTGGAGAAACTGGAGAGTAGGTGAATACATCCAAATTAGACCATTTGCAGTATCACTCAAGCGATATCATTCATACTCAAGCAGTATGACTCAGATCTGTCATGATCTGTCATGATCAGTTCAAGCAGTATCACTCAAGCAGTATGACTCAGATCTGATGATGACTGATCTGAGTCATTTGTTGATATTCCTACTCAAGCAGTATCATTCATTCAAGCAGTATCATTCACAAAAAACTGGTATCCAAAAAACTGGTAATACATCCAAATTAGACCATTTGTACAAACTGACATACATAAAAGCACAAAAAACTGGTAATATATCCAGGAGACAATATGATATAATCTACATTTTGATATCCAAATTAGACCATTTGCATATATCCAAAGTAGACAATATGACCATTTGCATATATCCAAAGTAGACATTTTGATATCCAAATTAGACCATTAGCATAACATCTAAATTAGACCATTTGCATATATCTAGGAGACAATATGATATCATCTACATTTTGATACAAATCTGATATCATCCATATTTTGATACAAAAAAGTAGGAATTCATCCAAAGTTTGATACAAAAAATTGATATCATCCACATTTTGATACAAAATACTATTAGCATCCAACTTGTTGTGGCCACCATACAAAATACTGTTATCAAAATATTGTTATTATCCAAAGTCCTGCCACCATACAACTTGTTATCAAAATACTGTTATCATCCAACTTGTTGTGGCTACCATACAAAATACTGTTATCATCCAAAGTCCTGCCACCATCAAAAGTCATGGCATCCACCTGACTTTCCTGGGAAAAAAAAACAAAATATGTTAGTGCAATTTTATTTACAAACTCCTATCTACTGTAAAATAAATTTGGAGATTTAACCAAATAGGTTAGTGCAATTTTATTTACATAACAGTACACGGATTCTTTGATACAGTGGGTAGAACTCCAGACTGCTGCCCCGCTTGTGATTGGGTGAACATTGTGGGTTGAACTCCATGTGTTTCCTAAAAAGTGTTAACTGTGTGTTAGTAGCTATATATTGATACCCATACATTAGTAGCTATACATAACAGTCACATATTATAGTAGCTATATATTGATACCCATACATGACTTGAAGCAGCTATTACATTAACCCCTCTTCTTGGCACGAATTTTGGTAACATTCTCTTTCCAGGTTGTGACCTATTAACCAACCTCTTTATTCTCCCCCTTCCTCTAGTTGTTGATGATGATTCTCTACTTGTTTGTTGTTCAACTCCATGTTCATTTCCACCCTTCCTAACTTCATTTTCACCCTCCTTAACTGTGCCTTGAACATTCTCTTCATGCCTTCCTCTTGCCAACTTGCTAGTCTTCTTTACAGGATCAACATGTGCATTCTGACACTTCCTCTTGTTGTGGCCTGTTTGTTGGCATTTAGAACATTTCATTACAACTCCAGTTCTCCCCATTGCATATCTATTTTTGGGGGGAGGTTCATCATTCTTCTTGTTTCTTGCTTTCTTTGGACGTCTTGGTCTTTTTTTTTAACAAATATTGGTGCACATATAGGATCACCTATGCCAGGAGGCCAGAATCTGCTATCTGGTATTGGAAAAATCATCTCAGAATAGCACTTCTTCCAGGTACTAATGTGATAGCATTCATCAACATAATTTTCTGGTTGTTTCCTGAGATGGTGTATTGCTGCTATTGCATGCAAACAAGGAATTCCAGAAAGTTGCCATACTTTGCAGTTACATATCCTACTGTTTGTGTTCAAAGTATAAATTCCACTCTCATGTGAAACTTCAAAACTTGACTCATTTCCTGCATATGTTACTACACATCCTCTAGATTTGTCCTTCCTCTCATCCAACTTCTTATGTATGTTTGGACACAACAAATTATTGCTCAATCTTTCTATCTTCTCTCTTTTCGCTTGAATTTTTTTCATTAGCAATCTTCTTATCATCTCCAAGATTGTGAGGATTGGCTTTTCTCTTGGTAATAAAATGTACCTGTTAAAAGCTTCAGATATGTTGTTTGTCAACTGATCATATTTCAAGTACTCAACGAAGAATGCCCTACACCATTGCACTTTGTTCAACTTTGTCAACCACGTCCATGCTTCTTTGTTCTCCTGCTCCATAGCCTTCATATGGAAATTCCAATCTGGAACAGTGTGAGCTCTTGTAATATTCCACAACATGTTTCTTAGCTTGCCCCCTCTGTAGCCACTGTCCCTGAAGTTTGCATGAAGGTGCCTAACACAATACCTATGATTATCCTCGGACATGATCTGTTTGAAAGCCTCAAGAAAGCCCTGCAATGTACAAATAAAATGTATAAAGTCCAACTAAAATGTACTGGCAAGCAACTGAAATGTCCAACTGAACTGAACTGTATAAAGTCCAACTCAGTGTATAAACTGAACTGAATGTATAAACTGATATGAAAGTATAAACTGAATTGAATGTATAAAGTATAAACTGATATCAAAGTGATATGAAGTCGGACATGCTTCTTTGTAAGTAATCCAATTTGTAGTAAAGAAACTGATATGAAAGTATAAACTGAACTGATATAAAGTCTAGTAAAGTCTAGTAAATAGTTGAACTGTATAAAGTCTAGTAAAGAAACTGAACTGACTGTATAAAGTCTACTTTGTAAGTAATCCAATTTGTAGTAAAGAAACTGATATGAAAGTATAAACTGAACTGAATATATAAACTGAACTGATATAAAGTCTAGTAAAAAACTGAACTGTATAAAGTCTAGTAAAAAACTGAACTGATACAACTCCATGATATGAAAGTAAAAAACTGAACTGTAGAAGTATACCTTTTGCCTATCACTTATGAAATGTCAATTGTTCTCCGACTGGCTTCCAATAGCATGAAGCAAATATTGGAGAAACGAACTCCATGTATCATGGCATTCTTGGGCTACTACTGCCATGGCTATAGAAAACATTTGGTTGTTGGGATTTCTAGCAACAACAGTTAGTAGAATTCCTCCTGCAGGCCCCTTCAAATGAGTTCCATCAACCCCAATAACCTTTCTACAACCACTCTTGAAACCTTTTATTTGTGCATTGTAGGCAATAAAAATCCCATCGAAGATGTTGGGTTCTTCCAATGATGCCCTTTGTGTCCTTATCTTCACAACACTACCTGGATTCTTTTAGAATATGACTGCCTCATAGTCTCTCAACAATCCATATTGTTGTTTGTAACATCCCTCTATGATATTCATTGCTTTTCTCTTTGCTCTGTAGGCTTTAGCTCTGGAGATTTCAACTGATAACTTCCTATTTACATCACTTCTGAACTCTTCAACATTCCATGTAGGACTACTTCTGAAGACCTCCAAATATTTGTTTGCTAACCAAAATGCAGTCATCTGGGTATTCACCAACACCCTTGAGCAATTGTGGGTTGCTTGCAAACTTTTCAACTGCCACCTGGTACCATCAGAATTCATTGAGCCATATAGTCTAAATTTACAATTTTTTTTTGCACTTTACACATATTCTTCTTCCATGAGATATCATATCCTCTCTTAATTGCATCTTCCCTCACTAATCTTCTAAAGTCACTTGAACTTTGAAACTCCATTCCCACAATAAATGATGGCTCTTTTAAGTCCCTTACTTCGTTGAACTCTGGAAACTTGGGCCTAGACTGTCCAAATTCATCATCTTCATAAATGCTTCTGATATCATCGGAGTCCTCATACTCACTTTCAACAAATTCTGGTATCTCGACATTCTCTATATTTTCTCTAATGTGTGCATCATCTTCATCTTCCGCATCGGATCTTTTATCACTTTCTTCACTCTCTTCGGTTTCTTCACTTCCTTCTTCATTCACATAGTCATCATCACCCACATCTTCATCTTCATCTTCATCACCCTCTTCTTCAGTCACATAGTCATCATCCACATCTTCATTCTCTTCATTATTCCCTAAGATAGAAAATAGTTAAATCAATAAATGTAAAACATAACACAAATAAATAATAGCAATAGAAGTAAAGAGAATATGTGTGTATATTCATACCACTTTCACCAACAGCTTCATTTTTTGTGCACATGACTCTTGACCCTTGTGTGGCAATGTATCCGTCAAGCTGCTCAATATGACTTGGGTCCGTCGTTTTAGGGAGCTCGTTGTTTTGACCATCAAGATGTTCAACAAATACATCCACAATCTCTTTACTTTTGTTGTCAATGTTCCTAGTGTTGAACATCTCCAACACTTTCTCATCTGTGTCCAAAAGCATAAGACATTTCTTGGACTTGCTTATATAGAATATTCTACAAGGACCATTGTACCCTAATTCTCTCAACCAACCGAATATTTCTTGAAGAGACATTCTATCCAAGTCAATGTTACTAGTGTTCTCCGTACCACCAACATATCTCCAATCTGTACTTGTAGAAAAATGACCACCATGATGTAGTCTTATAGACCATATCATCTGCACAATAAAGAGAGGTAAGAATCATTAAAAATACAGTATGCAATCTTACTTGATGTATTGCTTACTATGTGTATTGTTTACACAAAGTAAAGAGCATTGGGTCCCCCACACAATGAACAAATACTGTATCATGTGCCCACCACATACAGTTAGCAATCAGGTGTCCACCACATACATATAGCACATGTTATGTGGTCCCGACAGCCTTTCTATACATTAGAACAAACAACACACGTGCATTATGGATTACTCAGAAAAACCGTAAGAAAATCCAAATATGAACACCCTAAGTGGACTTATTTATGTCAAAAGATATAAATTCAGATACTCAATATAAACCCTAAATTGACTTCATATGTCAAAAAAATCCTAAGTCAGAGAATCAAAAATCAAAACCCTAAAAATCGAAACTCATGCATCAAAATATTAACACGAAAATTATGGATTACAAACGTAGATAGGTCGAAAAAACCCAAAAATCCTAAATCAGAAAATTTAAAAATTAAAACCCTAAGATCAAATGCTTAGAGATGGAGATGGCATGAGGAATGTGTAGAGATACCTTCTTTGGGATCGGGTGAAGATCAAATGAGAGAGAGAGAGAGAGAGAGAGAGAGAGAGAGAGAGACACCGGTTCTTTCGAAATTGCTAATTAAACCAGATTTCTAACTTTTCTTTCTATTCGTACATGATCTTTAAGAGAGCAAGGTCTTTTTCGTCTTTTTATCTTTGCTGTTAACATCGTTAGGGTACTAAGCGTTTGCCATTAAAATTCTTTGATTGTAAATTTCAATACAAACAGAACAGTGTTACAATATAGGACTTAGACGTAGTCCTAGGAGTACACTTTTGTTTAATCTGGGTCCCTTGTGCCGATGGAGTGAGTGGTAATGCGTTGACTCCGTTGACGATCTGACGACGGTTATCGGTTTTCTGAAGGTCTGGATTGCTCTGGGTGCTGGAGCTTACTGAGAGGAGGAAGACGTTGAGTGTCTGTATCTGCCTCTCTGGTGGTGCGAAGTCTCTGTTTGTTCGCTGTGGAGATTGATATGTATGCACGTAGATTGGTCCGTCTGTGTGTCCAAAAGAAGGAAATAATCCCTCTATTTATAGTTTTGCAGGTTGGCTGCTCATGCACGCATATGTAGGATGCGCCTGTACGCGGGGACGCCACGTGTTGATTGCTGATGGGGGCGCATGGACGATGCACCCTGATCGAGGGAGTTGACTTCTTCATGTTGCTGTTATGAACCGGCACGTAGCGGAGAAGAAGATTTTTCTGTTGCTGAAATCTTAGATGAGTCGAGTCAAAGGACACGTGTCGTCGACCCATGGCTCAGAGATCTCGAATTTGGCGGGGGGAATGACCTGGTAAGATGCGCCTAGGATTAGGCGCATGAGGGGACTTTGGCTCGTAACCTTTAGGAGTCACGAACCATTATGGGCGCATGGCTTTTGAGGCGCATGCAGAGCTTCAGTAGTGACTTTACTCCTGTCTTTTGGGATCAGGGAGAAGTCTGGGGCGCATGGCTTTTGAGGCGCATGCGGAGTTGTAACAGTGACTTTCCTTCTGTCTTTAGGGATCTGTAAAAAGTCTGAGGCGCACAGCTTTTGAGGCGTATGCAGATTCGGGCGCATGGCCGCAGAGGCGCATACGAGATGGTTGGGTGGCCATGTGGCAGTAGCCATCGGAGAGGAGTAATAATGATGCTGACGTTGGCGATGCTTCGTCTTCTGAAAAAGCTGCCGACTGTTCAGACTTTGGGAGGCGTGCTGCCAACTCTGTCAGTTCAGCATTTAATGTTTGTGACATTCGATGGACAGCTTAGTGGGCACGTCAGTTGGCGTTCTACTAGGCGCATGGGGACACATGGGGGCGCATCCCCTGTGATGCTCTTGGTACTGAAGGGCGCGTCTGTGTGCATGGTGCATCTTCATTGATCCGTTTGTTGAGTTCTTCAGAGCATTAGTGGCTCCCTGACTTAGCTGAATTCGAAGAGGCGAGTTCAATCATCAAAAATACAAGTTCATTGCACTGACTTCGAGAAGGTTGCCACTTGGCGCATGGGTTTGATTTGCCCTGGCCTATGAATAGCAACAGTTTGAGAGAGTTTTGTTATCTCTCCCTTGACCTCCTCCTTGGCAAGACATTGTACTGTGGATGATGGTTCTCCTTGTTCAAAGAAGCTTTGACGGTGAACTCCTTCAGAAGATAAGAGCCCCAGGCTGGTAGATGCGCCTGTACGTTGACGAAGAAGTGATTCACTCTGACAGGGCAGAGTGATGCGCTAGGAGACATGTATAGCATGTTGCAACTGTTGGAACACAGACTGCCTTGGTGGTAGAGTCACTATCTTGCGGTAGCAGCAGTTGATGGCGACCGTAGCACAAGTGTGTCCTGTGAGGGGCACATTATGCTTGTTGGTCGGCTCTCCTGATCGGTGCTTGTGAGTGATCACGTTGCGCAGATCGTTGGAGGAGAGTGCCACCTTCGCACCCCTTTCAGGCGCATGGCACGGCCAAGCGCCGGGGTGGTCAAGTGAGTGCTGCGCCCCCTGATCTAATACCAAACAGGCATCCCGATCAGTAGTGGAGGAACCACAGCATTTGAAGTGACTTGAACGGACCTCAAACGCACAACCAGAGGAGGCGCGGGAGTTCAAGACCACTGGGTTTGCCTTGCTCGACTTGGTTGTGAATGCAGCAAACTGCTCCCAAGTGAGACAAGGACTTTGAAGGTCGGCTCGTTCTCGGTGCCGCAGCACTCGAGTCGACCTTGTACAGCTTACCATCAGCAGCGCGCATGATTGTGAGCGCATGCTTCTGGTTTGCCGTTGGCATAGCACGTTTGAGGCGCATGGCCCGTGCCGCCTTGGACTTCTTCGTACCAGCCCGTAGGGTGCATAGTACTCAGAGTCCAAATTATCCTCACCATGACAATGAGTGAAGAACTTGCAGCCAACCCCAAAGAAGAGAAGAACAACTGCAACTTTTTGTGGCTCGAACGGGCTCCCTTTTCTTTTTTTATTTTTGGTGCCCTTTTCAAAGGAGGCAAGAGGTATCTATATATAGAGTGGAATGAGACCTCCCTTCTTCTTCTTTCCGATGTGGGATTAAAAGAAAGATCCCTTCTTTTTCATGCTTCTACAAGACCCCCTTCAAAGTTTTTAAAACTTTTGGACAAGTTTTGAAATACTTTGAACAAGAAGCATGAATGGTAGAGTTGTTTAGGTGTGGCAATCCTATCAGAGGTAGTATGGACGTGATAGGTTTGGGTACTTCTACTGGGGAATTTATGTGGACTTATCATCCATGGCGCACCTTGGTTTTAGGTACAGATAATAAGTTGAGAGAGAGAGAGAGAACCAACATATTTACTCAGAGGTAATATGGACGTGGTAAATATGGGATTGATGGTAGAGCTTTCCTACTCAGAGGTGATATGAACGTGGTAGGAATGACTCTGGAGGGATATACGCGGAACTACTCAGAGGTAATATGGACATGGAAGTTCCGCTGGGGATATTTAGGGATTGTAGTCTCTTTTACAACTCTTGCTGGGGATAGCGTAATCCTTTACTCTCCTTTTTTTAGAAATAAAGAAGTACACCATTTTCTGCGATGTGTTCATTTTTTGCTTGTCATGAACTTTGATGATTTGTGTGGACCTATTAACTCTTGCGTACCTTGGTTTTAAGTACAGATAATAAGTTTGAGAGAACCCTCATGTTTGCTCAGAGGTGATGTGGACGTAGCAAATATGGGGTTCAAATGATAGAATCCTCCTACTCAGAGGTGTTATGGACGTGGTAGGAATGACTCTGGGAGATACGCAGAACTACTCAGAGGTAATGTGGACGTGGAAGTTCTGCGATCAATGTACAGCAACGCGGGGGTTGTCTGTACGGGATGTTTACTCAGAGGTAATGTGGACGTGGTAAACATTAAGGATAGCGTAGTCTTACGGGGTGTAAGATTCTGTCTTGTAGGATGTAGGGGGACAACTCAGAGGTGATGTGGACGTGGTTGCCCTTCTACTGGAGGATGCTACGGAACAGCTGGGTTCCGGAAGCGTATGATTTTGTGGAGTGGAAGCAAATGTCTGAAAAGATGTCAAAAGTAGTACTTTTTTAGGAACTTGTCGTTGATGGACATCATGAACAAGTCTCCATTGGGTTTGGCGAGGCGGTAAGCACCGTTTGAGTATACCGTTTCGATGATGAAAGGTCCTTCCCATTTGGGCTCGAACTTTTCTGGTGTTTTGTGAGTCAACACCATCGGCCTCCTGACTGTCAGAACCAGGTCGCCAACTTGAAAAGTCCTCTGCTTGACCTTCTTGTTGAAAGCCTGTGATATACGGGCTTGGTAGAGTTCGATGCGTTGTTGAGCTAGAAGACGCTTTTCGTCAAGTGCCTCCAGTTCCCGCAGACGACGACGTTGATTGTCTTCTTCTGTGAGTTGGTTTGTGATTGCTACACGGAGTGAGGGTATCTGAATCTCGTGGGGCAGTACCGCTTCGCTTCCGTAGACCAAGAAGAATGGTGTGTTGCCTGTCGGGGTTCGTACCATTGTACGGTAGGCCCAAAGGCATTCGCCAAGCTTTTCATCCCAGTCACGTTGGTTAGATGACACGACCTTTTTGAGTAGCCTGACAATAGTTTTGTTGAACACCTCTGCTAATCCGTTTGCTGCCGGATTGTAGGCGATTGATGCCACGTTTTGAATACGATTCTTGTCACAGAATCGGCTGAAGACATGGTTGATGAACTGAGGACCATTATCGTGGATGATCCTCCGGGGTACCCCGAAACGGTAGATGACGTGGTGCTTGATGAAGCTGATCACACTAGAGCTTTTCACTTCTGCCAGAGGAACTGCTTCTGCCCATTTGGAGAAGTAGTCGGTGATTGCTAGGATGAAGCGGTGTCCTCTCGATGAAGGAGGGGTGATCGGTCCCACAATGTCCATTCCCCAAGCTTCGAAGGGCCAGGAGGCGACTGTAGGATGTAGTGGTTCGGACGGTGTATGAATGAAGTCTGCGTGAAGCTGGCACGCATGGCATTTCTTAGCATATTCAACAACGTCGGCGGCCATGGTTGGCCAGT
The DNA here is from genome assembly GCA_029216955.1 of Iris pallida. NCBI lineage: Eukaryota > Viridiplantae > Streptophyta > Magnoliopsida > Asparagales > Iridaceae > Iris > Iris pallida. The sequence goes on from JANAVB010035136.1 coordinate 39,088, forward strand.
AATAGCCCATGCGTCGCAGTCGATCTTGTAACTTAGGACCAGGCTGATGGGCCCTGCAGGTTCCATCATGAGCTTCTCGAAGGGTTTTAGCTGCTTCTTCGTTAGACAAGCATCGAAGGAGAAGTCCATCGTAGGAGCGTCGGTACAGCATTTTAGTAGCCGTATAGTAGTAGAATCGAAGAGAGCGTCTCCTGACCGAGACAACTTCTTTCGGGTCCTCTGGAAGAATTTCGTAGACAGCAAAGTCGATGAACGAGAATCTCCAGTCCCGGACGTTAACACCGACGCCTACTGACATGGCATGAGCCACTTGTGAGCGCAGGTTATTTTTAGGGCAGACCAAGTCTCGACCCACTACCGTGACGTAGTGTTGAGTTCCGATGGGTGCCGCCAGAGAGGCTGCGAGGCCAGCCAGAGCATCGGCCTCTAGAATTTGTAGACGAGGTACGTGTTCGATGAAGAACCCAGTAAAGGTTGAAATGATGTTCAATGCGACTTCATGATAGGGGATCAGATCTTCATGGCGAACCTCGTATTGTCCTCTGATTTGATTTACGACGAGCTTTGAGTCGCCGTAGGCTTCCAGATGTTTCACCTCCAGCTGCTGTGCTAGCTGGAGTCCCATAATGAGCGTGTTGTACTCGGCCACGTTGTTGGAGCACAGCTTCGAAAGGGAGTAAGCACGCTGGATGACCAGCTGATCGGGGGAGACTAATACCACCCCCACTCCTGCGATGATTTGGCCTTTGGGGCCTGTTCTTGAAGCGCCATCGAAAAACATTCGCCAGACAAAGCCTTCTTCGGTGACGTTTGATTCTTGGACCTCATCCGGGATGTCTTCATAGAGTCTTGAGGACTCCGGGATGGGGTGTGCAGCTAAGAAGTCGGCTAGAGCTTGACCCTTAACAGCCTTTTGTGAACGAACACCATGTCGTATGGCGTTAGCAAGATCGCCCATGTGGCTAGCCGGGAGTTCAGTGATCCTGGCTTCGTCATGAGGACCCTGAGCAGATTGACTCGGGAAATGACGTGAATTGACTGGCCCGAGACATAATGACGAGTCTTTTGGATGACAAATACCAGAGCCAAGCACTCCTTTTCAACGGGGTTGTACCGGTGTTCGGCCCCGATCAGAGTTTGGCTGAGGTAGTAGATCGCTTGCTTATAGCCTGTGTCGCTGTTCTGAGCTAGCAGACACCGAGGAAATGATCCATGGCACGGACGTAGAGCAGGAATGGTTTGCCAGCGACGGGTGCCACTAGAACTGGAGGGCTCGTCAGGTAGGCTTTGATGTCATCGAAAGCCTTTTGGCATTCCTCTGTCCAGACGTAAGAGACTCCCTTCTTCATGAGCTGGGTGAAGGGTTGACATTTGTCGGAAAGGTTTGCTATGAACCTCCGGATGTACGCCAGACGTCCCTGTAGGCCTCGAAGTTCTCGGAGATTCTTCGGAGGGTCCATATCAAGAATTGCTTTGGTCTTCTCTGGATCGACATGAATGCCTTTTGCCGTGATGATGAAGCCCAAAAACTTTCCGCTCGAAACCCCAAGGAAGGATTTAGCGGGGTTCATCTTGAGTTGATGCGCCCGCATGAGGTCGAAGACTGTCTTGAGGTCTTGCAGGTGATCTCCTTTAAGACGGCTCTTGACTGCGATATCTTCGACATAACATTCGACTGTCTTGCGAAGGTGCTAACGGAAAATGGTGCTCATAGCACGTTGGTATGTCGCACCAGCATTTTTCAAGCCGAAGGGCATCACTGTGTAGCAGAAAATGCCCTTTGGAGTCCTGAATGACGTATGTTTTGCGTCATCGGGGAACATCTTGATCTGGTTGTAGCCTGAATACCCGTCCATGAAAGACATGCGCTCGAAGCCACACGTGTTGTCGATCATCACGTCGGTGATTGGAAGCGGGAATTCGTCCTTCGGGCAAGCAGAGTTGAGGTCTCTGAAGTCGATACAGACTCGTATCTTCCCATTCTTCTTGGTGACGGGGACGACGTTGGCTACCCAATCTGGGTGTTGCTCTTCACGGATGAAGCCGCTAGTCAAGAGTTTGTCCACCTCCTGATCGATGGCGTTCATGATGTCCGGACGGAAGTGCCGCTGTTGTTGCTTGATAGGCTTGGCATCAGGCAAGATGTTCAACCTATGCATCGCAATCTGGGGATCAAGTCCCGGCATATCTTCGTAGCTCCAGGCGAAGACGTCGATATATTCTTTAGCCAGCTGGATTAAAGATTCTCGGTCTTCTCCTTTTAGGCTTTTACTGACGAAGATAGGTTTGGAAGAAGATCCGCCCCCAAGGTCGATCTGCTCGACTTCATCTTCGGTGGGAGGTTCACGTAATTCAAAACGAGACTCCCATTGTTGTCCCAGGCGTTGAGCCCAGGGTTCTTCTTCGAAGAATTCTGGCACTTGGTCTTCGCCTTCTTCTTCTTGAGATTGTGCAGATGTCATGTTGGCTGACGTTACTCTCTTGAAGACAGATCCGATACTGGTATCGGAGTCCCACGTTGACGCTTCAGATGAGTGAGAATGTTCAACTTCCTCTGCGTCTGAACTTTCTGGAGTTGACGGCGGCGTGACATAGCCTACCCCCCGTCGAGTTTTGTTGTAGTAGTCCTGCGGCTTTCCTTTAGGTGTTGGAAGCCGGAGAGGGAGTCGTCGACCTTTGCCGTAGTTCAGGCCTTTGTCGTTTTTTAGGTCGTAATCCATCTTTTGGATGAGGTACTTTGCCTTGTCCGTGTACCGATAGAGTTGCATTCTGCCGGCATCTGGTTCTGGCTCGAGTGACGGGAGGTCTTGATGACGCTCGACCTTGCCGAAGATGATGGATTCTTCGTCTCGACTCCGTGGTGGGACTATGTAACAAATCCCTTGGGACGGGACTACTCGATTTACATGATGGACGGTCGTTATTTGTGTTTGCAACGACCGTAGAGCATTATCTAATGTATACATGGCATTCCAATGTGGAAGACTAGAATAATTAAAAGATACTCTATTATTGATGAAATGCGAGACTTTATCCCGTGGGATTACATTGTCGAGAGATGGGGCATCTACATCGGTCGAGATGTATTCCCTCAGCTCTTCCTCTGTAAGCACTGTAGTAGGATCGGGAGGGTCCACCACAGCGTTGATCTGGGAGTCCGAGAGGACTGGATGAGCCTTCTCCGGCGGCTGGGATGGCGGTGGCTTGCCCTTAAGACGCACCTTCAGAGGTACCTCTGCTGCGCCTCCGGTGATTGGCGGCTTCCCCTGTAGTTTTGCCACAAGGGGAGCCGATGTTTGAGGGTGCTTTCCTTTGAGCCGTATCTTCAGGGGAGCTTCATGAGCAGCTGGTGTTTTCCCGGATAGCTTAATGCTCATGGGGGGCAACTTCTGAGGCGGTTTGCCTTTGAGTCGGATTTTCAAAGGAGCATCGGGAGTGACCTCAGGCTCCATGTCCGGCTCTGTTGCTGTTTCTGCTTCGTCATCAGCATCATTGGCTTCCTCCTCGTCAGGTGACTTGTATAAGTCATAATCCGTGAAGTAGGCTTCAATCCCTTTGAAGGGGTCGATGTCCGCGAACTCCGTACGGATGACGTTGTTGGTGGACACGTACTTCATACATTGGTGGAGCGTGGATGGCACCACCATGTACTCGTACAGCCATGGGCGACCCAACAAAATGTTGTAGTTGACTTCAGCATCCACGACATAATAAGTGACCTCAGTTCTGAGGTTACCGATGTGGCACTTTAATCGTATTTTGCCCAGTGGTTCGCTTTTGCTGGCGTTGAAACCACTGATTGTCGTGTTGGAGGGCGCCAGTCGGTACATTGGGATCCCCAGTGTTGAGAGCAGCGTTTTCGGGATAATGCTGAGGGAAGACCCCGGATTGATCTGAATCTGCTTCACCTTGACTGAGCCGATGTACCCTGTGTAATACAGCGGCCTGTTGTGTCGATTGTGTTTGAGCAACATGTCCTGTTGGGTGAAGATTATATTAGGAATAACCTCCTCCGTATAGTGACAGTGCTTGCACACGACCGGGAGATCTTCCGGCTGCTTGACCTGACTGAGAAAGGATTCAACATCCTTCAGAGCTTCGCAGAGAGCTTCTCGGGAGTCTTTGAAAAGACGGAGGAGCTCGAACAGAGATAGACGGGCAGGAGTACTGGCGAGTTACGCCAGTATATCGAAATTGTGGGGCTTGGCTAGCCCCAAAGCATTCTCTTTTCACAGAGGCCTATCGAAGCGGGCCTCTATCTGCTTCTGTTTATTGGCTGCTGAGGGCTTAGACGAGCCCTCGTCCTGGACAGCAGGGACGGTGCCAGGAGGCACTACCTCGACGGCAGCTTCGTCGGATTGGACGTTCTGTTGTGAACGCGTCTGCACAGGAAGTGCCTCTTTCGCTGAAGAAGAGACCATGCGGCAAGACTTGATCTTCCTGCCTTTGGTCTTGGAGGTAGGGCGTACCTCCGGTTGAGTCACCTCGAAGACGAGACCGGGGTGAACCCACAGGATCTCTCCTCGAGATGTGGTGAGTGGGATGAGTCCACTCACGTTGTCACGGGTTGGTGGTAAGTTAACCACCTCTATTGTCGCCTTAGGGATGGGGACGACGCCGTCCTGTGTTGTAGTCGGCGGCAGGGTGCCAAACCGGAGTGATACCACGTTGGCCGATACCGTCTTTTCTTCGTAGTCGACGGAGATTACATCCGCATTGATCATGCGCTGGATGTAATTCTTAAGGACATAGCAGTCCTTGGTTGGGTGTTCGACAAACCGATGGTAGTGACAATACCTCAGGTTGTCCACTTTCCCAACCTTATTGGGACGCTTAGGGTCCGGAAGCTTGATCTTGTCGCCCTGCTTCAATATCTCAAAGAGCTGCAGGGTGTCTTCGTCATCGAATAAACTTCCTTCGGCCTCGGTGCAAGCGGAGGCTTCTGAGTAGGTGCTGATGCACCTTTTGAGGCATTGACAGTCAATGTCTGCTTCCCTTTTGCCTCTCGTGCGGGGTTGTTGGTTGCAGGCCGTTTTCCCTTGCCCTCGAAGGCAGGGAAACTGACTCCCAGAAGACGAGCGTTGGCTGCCTTCTTCTCCGCGGCTTCTGCTTCAATGATCAAGGAGCTCCAGTCGGGAGGAGGAGTAGAGTTGAGCCAGAGCTTGACTGCAGACAGCATGTTCATGCTGTAGGAGGAGAGAAGCGCATGTTCTGGCATGCCCGGAGGCAGTCTGAAGCAGGCCTGTCGGAAATGTTCGATGAACACTCGAACTGTTTCCTTCTCCTTCTGGCGTATCTCTATAAGGGACGCCATTTTCATGTCCTTCCCGCCGTCGTAGAAACGGTCGAGAAAGAGGCGCGTCAGGTCGTCGAAGGAAGATATTGAATTATTGGGGAGGCTGCAGTACCAGTCGTACGCCACTCCTTTCAGTGCCCCAACAAATATGCTGGTAAGAAGCGCGTCCTCCTTCGGAAGATGTCCCGTCTGAGACTGGAAATACGTCAGGTAGCGACGAGGAGAGTCTTTTCCGTCGTACGGCGTCAGTGTTTGTGGTTTATACTTTGGAGGATAAACCACCTTGTTCCACTCGAGGGGATATGGCTGGGGGATGCCCATTTTCTGGCGCTCCTCTTGTCTCGTCTTGGACTCAAAGGCGCTCGCGCAGGTCCCTGATCATCTCGACCACATCTTCTGTGGAGCTGGGAGTCGGGAAAGATGGCCCCACTGGATGTGGAGCATTTGAGGGCTCCGACGTCCGAGGTGCTTCTCAGCGATCTGCGTCCGAGGATACCCGTTGAAGGGGTGCACTCGATTCTCCGTTGGCCCCTGGGTCAGGACCGGCAGAAGGCATCCTGGTCAAAGCTGACCGTATCTCAAATACTGCCTGAGTCAGTGTTTGCATGGAGGCAGAGAGTGTTTTGAGACCTCCCTCCAGGGTGTCTATGTGCTGGACGAGGTCTGTTGGCGGCGCATCAGACTCGACATCAGCCTCGGTCACGTTCACTGTCATGACGCGGCCGGGAGTGGATGGATGAGTTGAGGCCTCACTCTCGGCCTCACTCCCTTGTAGGGGAGTTGCCTCCTCTGAAGCTTCGTCTGGGCTACCCCCGGCTATGTTCGGGAGAACATTCACCACAGGCGCATCTGCAAGGGCCTGATTACCCTCATCTCCGTCTTGAAGGGCCTCTTCATCACCGGAACTCGGGTCCGCAGATGCTGGGCTACCCCCAGCTATGTTCTGGAGGATATCCTCGTCTTCAGGGGCTTCTGGGGGGCTGACTTCGCCTCGAGGATCTGCCTCAAGTGTGCTTTGAACACACTCGTCTTCGGAAGGAAGCTCGACAAGGGTCTGACTACCCCCAGCTTCCTCCAGTCCATTTTTTTATGTGATCAAAATCGACCAAGTCGAACCGATCCAAACCGAACCAAGTTGGTCGGTTTTAAAACCGAACCGACCATTTGGTTGGTTTGGTTCGGTTTTGTTTATTTTTAAACCGATTAACTTCGGTTCGACTTCGGTTGGGACCAAATAGGTCGACCACCGACCGATGCACACCCCTAAGCTTCACAATTGACTTGACAATTGCATTGGAGAAGAACTTTTGAATAAAATTTTGTCATTCCTATGTGACATTAACTTTTTTTTCCAAAGTCACAATAGGGTTGGAGATGGTCTTAGATCTAGACAACCAACTTCAAATTCTCCTTGCCATGTTATTGTCATGTCAACTTCATAATTTATTTCACATTTGCATTGAAAAAGTACTTTCGAAAAAAATGCTTGTCATTCCTACATGGCAATCATTTTTTCCAAACTCACAATAGGGTTGGAGACGCTCTTAAAAGCTTAAAAGATGACTTGGAGATCCTTGCACTTCTTAAACAATTAAGAACTTGTGGTCGTTGCGGATTTCAATGTGAAGAGTTCCCTCTCGAAGAAGATTAATGGTATATGGAAAATTTGAAAATTAAATTTAAGTTACTTCGGCCTAGCACCTACGTACATAAACTGAAATTTCAATCTTTTATTTGACTTTCTTCTTTATGAAATGCATCTTGATATATGTATCATCTAAGGAGCTATAATACATAAATTCTAATCTATACTACTATATATATGAAAAAACTAGGCTTTATCGTGGAAGTTTTTTCTTCCAAAAATGTCCTCACCTATGCTTAGTTATCTACTAATTAAAATCTGGAAATTGCTGAGATACCCAATTTCTGGGTTGGTTTTTATGAAAAACCCACCCTCAGGTGGATTTTATAAAATGCCCAAAATTATATATTTTTACGTTAAATATTTCAAGATTTCTTTTAGATGCTCTGTATTTACAAAATTGCTATTTTGATAATACCATAACTACCCTTCGCACAAATTTGGTCATATATATGTATTTGAATTCACAAACTCAGATTTGGATTGCGATTTTCGTCTTCTTTTTCTTCACGAGAGATCTGAATTCCATTGCTCTCATTTTCAGCAGAGATCGCAAAGATCATTCGTAGTTCACTGTGCTTTTTTTTCAATCGAACTCCGATTATCGCTCATCATCATCATCATCATCATCATCATCATCATCTTCGTGGAGAGATTTGAAGTTTTTCGGCGATTAGGTCAATTGTGGAGAGAACATCTTTTTCTTCTTCTTCTCCATAATAGTTAGCATCATTTTGAAAGAAGAACGAAAAACTCTTGAATCTTTATTACTGACAATTTTTTTCTACAAAAAAAAAAAAGGTTTCTGTCAACTGTTCTCCGTCATTTTAACACGGAGAATGGCCATTCCTCGTGATTTTAACACGGAGAATGACCGTTCTCCTGCATTTTAACACGAGAAATGGTCATTAATCTCCGTGATTTTAACACGAAGAATGACCATTCTCTTGCATTTTAACACGGGAAGTGGTCATTCTCCGTCATTTTAACAAAGAGAATGACAATCCTCCGTGATTTTAACACGGAGGATAATCATTCTCCGTATTAAAATGACGGAGAATTGTCATTCTCCGTGATTTTAACAACGAAGAATGACCATCCTCCTGTATTTTAACACGGAAAGTGGACATTCTTCGTCATTTTAACACGGAGAATGACAATTCTCCATCAATTTAACACGGAGAATGGCTATTCTCCGTGTTAAAATGACGGAGAATTGCCATTCTCCGTCATTTTAATCAATTTTATTTCTTTCTGAAATGCATCTTGATATATATATATCATCTAAGGAGCTATGATACATAAATACTAATCTATATTACTATATATGAAAAAACTAGGCTTCATCGTGGAAGTTTTTTCCTTCCAAAAATGTCCTCATCTATGCTTAGTTGTCTACTAATTAAAATTGCTCATTAAATTCAAAATGGGTAGTTATGTAATTATCAATAGAATAAAAATTATGTTATTTGCTCTTTCCAAGTATTATAAAATACATGCAAGGCACGTGCATATATACTAATGTTATATATAATAGAAAAGCTTAGCTTCACTGTAGAATTTTTATATTCCAAAATTGTCCTCCAACAACCTTATATGTATCAAAATATACTTAAATTAATTAGGGATAAAATATGTAAATTACACACCTCCCATTAACATAATTATTAACTGTTAATTATTGCATACTTCCAAGTTCAATAAATGTTCACCATCTCAAAAATAAATTTAGTTCAAAATATATTATACTATTTCAAAATGGGTCTGTCTTACAAGTATACAGTTAAAAGTGAAAAAATACAGACAAAAGATACGTGCAACGCACGTACATGATTTATAATAGATACTAATCCTAATGAAAGAGTGATATCGAAAGAGTTATATTCAAAATTTAACTTAAACAAAGAGAGATGATCAATATCTAATCTAATAATCTACTAAAAGTCTAAAACCGAGAAACAATGTTGGAAATCCATAGAGTTCTCATGAAAAATTATTCTAAATCCTTCCAATTCAATCCAAATTTGTAAGATCAGACTAGTCCTCTATTCTTCTTCTAAACTTTGAAAGAATTTACCTTGTGATAAATTGTGTACTACCGGAAGCTTGAGACCAAATATTTTGTACCCCAAATGGCTATGGATTATGACAATGAAACTCTTGGAATCTTGGAAGACCACCATGGTGGTGCATATAGTTGTGGCGGAGGAAACCTGGATCGATGATTACTGCCTAATGCAACTAAGCGATAACTCATATAGTGTTTTGTCCGTTACGCCACACATCTTATATCCGATTCTAAACCTACCACTTGTAAAAACAATGATGTAGCAAATATATATGAATAATCGTTCGCAACTATGTGTTCAAGATTCAACTCAAATGTGTCACGTCCTAATTCTACAGAGTCTAAGTGGTTACTATTTTACGTGATTGACTTCAAATAGTAACCACTTGGACTAGCGGTCATTATATATATATATATATATATATATATATATATATATATATATATATATATATATATATATATATATTTTTTTTTTTTTTCTTTATATATATATATATATATATATATATATATATATATTTGGAAAAAGGTAATTCCATTGATAGAAGGAAGAAAATACAAATCCGCAGTCAAGTTTACACCCGCTGTACAGCAATCAGCCTTAAATTATACTCAATATTGTTAAGTAATCCTATCATGGGGGTATTCAACCCCTCAAATATGCGGTTATTCCGCTCTTTCCATATATGCCATACAGTCGCAGCAAGCCGAAGTCGAGCTTCCGATCCCCAGCTGGCTTCTCTGTCCCGTTCGTTCTTGATGCTATCTATAACTGATTGTAGGTCCCGTTCTCCCCCAGCAGCCAATCCCAACTTACCTTTCTGATGCTCCCACACTGTCCAAGTATCCGGACACTGAAAGAAGAGATGCGGTATGCTCTCATTTCCTCCCGCACATAGGGCGCACAACTGATTATCCACTGTAACCCCGAACCTCCTCAGTCTATCTCGAGTGAGGAGCCTCCCAAGCATGGCCCTGTACATACAGTATTGCCATTTCCTGGCCACCCCTTTGACCCAAATGAATAACATATTGTCGATTTTGGGGAAATAGTCTCTAACCTCTTCGAAGACCCGCCTGTACTCGAAGTCTCCGCTACTCGAGTTCTTCCAAACCCAACTGTCACTGACCCGTTCGCTGTCCAGGGTGACCGTCCTGATCTCCTCGCTGAATCGACCGATCAGGCCACCCATATCCGCCCGCTAAGCGCCATACTGGGTAAGCGTGCTCACCCGGACTCCCGGTCGAACTCGAGGCGGGAGATTGACTCCTAACCTGTCCGCGAAGCTCAAATGGCCGATCCACGGGTCGAACCACAGGTCTGTGGATTCGTCATCTCGTAAGGCTCGAGCAATATGTTGTTTGATACATTGCCTTTGCTGAATGATCGTCTTGAATGTAACCAACGCATTGTTCTTACTCCCCAACCGCCAGAAGTTATCTTCCTTGACATATTTATTCCACATCCATTGAGCCCATAGAGAGGCCCCGGATATGAATCTCCATGTGAGCCTGAGAGCGGCAACCTCCCGGAGGGTTTGAAGGGGACGAATCCCCACCCCTCCTTCCTCCTTCGGTCTGTATAATGTATCCCAACTAATGGCATGAATACCCCCTCTCCACACAAAGTCAGCACAAATTTTATCAATAGACTTAATAGTAGCAGTAGGAAGCATGATTGCCTGAAGCCAAAAAGCCGCTATAGCCTGGATCACCGCCTTAACCAGTTCAATTCTGCCCCCGAAGGACAGATTCTGAGCATGCCATCCCTCTGTTCGTCTTTGGACATAATCCACCAAACTCCGACATTCCGCGTCTCTTACGTAGTTCACACAGAGTGGTATGCCCAAATACTTTACTGGTAATTCCCCTCTTGATATCCCAATTCGACTAGCTCGCTCCTCTTTATTGGGACAGTGTTGGTTAAAATAAATGCAGCTTTTATCCTGATTAATACAGAGACCAGTAAGAGCCCCAAATTGTTGAATGATATCGGACAGCGCATCCAGCCCTTTGAAAGAGGGCACCATGAATACTAGAAGATCATCCGCATAAATGAGATGAGACACATTCGGCTTAATCCTTTTCTGTATCGGAGTGATCCTCCCCTGAGTAACTGCTCTGTCCATAAGACAGGTAAAATACTCCATCACAATGGTGAAAAGATATGGGGACAGTGGATCCCCTTGACGAATCCCCCTACTGCTCTGGAAAAAACCATGCGGACATCCCTTCAGCAGCACCGAGAAGGATGGAGAAGAGATGCATTCACGAATCATATCCACCCACTCTCGATCGAATCCCATAGCTTCCATGATATGACAGACAAAACCCCTATTCACCATGTCATAGGCTTTACGTAAATCAAGCTTTATGCATGCACGCATACCTCCTGCTTTATTAAAATCCCGGACCAACTCATGCGCCAAGAGACTATTATCCGCAATCGATCTGCCTCTGATAAATGCAGCCTGGTTGAACGAAATCAGTCCCCGCATAGCACCCTCTATCCTTCGACACATAAGATTAGTGATCAATTTATATAGAAAATTGCAACAGGCAATGGGCCTGAAGTCAGAAAGTGCCTCCGCCCCCTCCTTTTTCGGAACCAGTGTGAGAAACGTATGATTGAGTTCCTTTAACAGCTTCCGGTTAGCAAAGAAATCTCTAACCATCTCAAGGATTTGCAACTTGATATCCTGCCAATGAACCTTGTAGAACTTGCTACCGAACCCATCTGGTCCCGGAGCTTTATCAGCATCAGCCTGTTTCGCTATAGCATCTAGCTCCTCCATCTCCACCTCAGCCCGCATCAGACCGTTCCCATGAGGAGTAACCAGTTTCTTACAAATAATAACAGGGAACTCAGTACAATAATTCGATTGATTATAAAGATCAGTATAGTACCTTACAGCCTCCTTCTGAATATCTTCGGGGGATATTGCCTCTAGCCCGTCTGGCCGAAGGATCCTACCGATGTGGTTACGGTGTTGGCACATACGGATGATATCAAAGAAGAACCGAGAGTTTCTATCCCCCTCCCGGAGCCACTGGCACTTTGCCCGCTGTGCAACGTCGATTTCCTCCAAGGACCGAAGGCGCCCCACCTCCGATGCGAGTGTCCACTCTTCCGCAGCCAAGTCACGATTCTCCAAGTCCGCCTGAAGCTTGGTTTGCACCTGGTACAGTCGTTGTTCCTCCTCCTCTAGCAACCGCTTAGGTAGCGCCAAGTTCCAGTCTTTGAGATCAGCTTTGATTCTTCTGAGCCGCTTCACTAGTCTACATTGACAGTTGCCTGCAAACGCGGCTTGCAGCCCACCCTTCACTACTTCCCCGTATCCCTCCATCATATGCCATTTGTTATTATATCTATACGACCGAGCCCGAGGCTGATGGGAAGAAGTCAGTCTCACGCACACCGGCGAGTGGTCGTTCGTGCCTGCGGGTAGCCCTTCAGCCTTGCCATTCGAAAATAAGTGGAACCAAGCGGTATTACCGAAAGCTTTATCAAGTTGACAGACCACCCTTTTCATAACTGATTTGTTATTCCAGGTCCAGAGATGACCTGTCCGATCCAGTTGTTGTAGTCCAGCCTGTAGAATACAATTCTGGAATTCTTGAAGTATCACCTCCGGAACCACCCTTCCTTCTATTTTTTAATGCTGAAACAAGATCGCATTAAAGTCTCCCATAAGCAGAAGAGGGATGTTGTTCTAATGTCTGGCCAATGAGCTGAGATTAATAATATCATTCCACAACTCCTCGCGATGTCTCCGATCATTATGACCATAAATAGCTCCGAGGAGGAATTGGAGCCCTCCCTTGTTTTTGAAATTAACCACAATCATTTGTTCAGTAATGGAGACCGGTGTCCCCTCCCAACTATTGGCATCCCAACTTACCCAAATACGGGCCATATGACAAATGTCTAGATTGTTGACCTGCTTCCAACTGTTGGGTGTTCGCCTACTCAGCATCTTTTCAGATTTAATCTTAGTCTCCAACATCGCACAAATGCTGAATTGACCCTTCCGAATCACTTCTTTAATCTCCTTCCAACGACCTATAGCACACGCCCCTCTAACATTCCACGATATAAGAGACATTTAAATATTAGCGGGGTCCTCAGAAATATTCAGATCTTTGTCCTCTGAGTGCGGACAAGTTTCTACTTCTTCGAGAACTGAGCCGATCTCCGAATCCTTCTCCCGTTCTTTCCCTGCTTCCTGGATTAGGATACGCCACTTCGGGTTGTCCATGCATAGTTCTGTACCAGTGGAGGGTCTGTCCTCAAGTCCCCGTGACGAGATAGCCTGTCATTTGGGCGAGCTATCTGCCCCTACATCTTTCGATCTCCCTCGCTGCCCCTACATCTCTCGAGCTCCTCCGGTCGCCTCCAACACTCCTCCGGTCGAGTCCGAACTGCCCTGTGCGATAAGTCTACTGGAGAGTACACGTCATCTCTACAAACGTGTACCTCTTATGATTCCCACGCCCCCAAGTCGCTCTGCCCCTCTGGGTTTTGAAGGTTATGCCCGCTCTAGCCCTCACATCTCCCTGGCCAGTGTGGTTGCCCCGAAATAAGGCTGTATCAATCCACCCCAGAGAGCTCATCCCCCTCCCCCAACATCGACGCCTTTCGAACATCCCTCTGATGGTAGTATATTCGGCAATACAGACTTACCCGAACCAGAATCCGTTTCCAACTCCAAGCCCTCTGCTTCGACTCCAGACGAACATGCCACCTGAACAGCTCCTTGCCTGGAACACCCCTCCTCTTGTCCGCCCATAGACTCCTGGATGACTCTTGGTCTAGCTCTGGGAGTAGGTTCTCCTGCTTGTTTGGGCGAGCTGTCTGCCCCTACATCTCTCGAGCTCTTACACTCCTCTGGGAGGTGGCCAAACAACTTACATTGCGAGCAGACTGGAGGAACACACTCGTATTCCACCCGTTGAATGAACACTTCCCCAAATGGAACTTCGAATTCAATATGAGAGGGTAGTTCCTTCCCCGCCTCAATTTCTACAAACACTCTAGCAAATCCCATCATCGCCCTGGTCGTAGTACGCTCGTCAGCTTTAATAGGAGATCCCACTAAGCTTGCAAGCTTCATTATCATCTGGTTACTCCAATAGAGAAGAGGTAGTTCCGGGAGTCGGATCCAGATCGAAACCGATCGGAGAACTTCTCGCTCACATCGTGTATCCGGGGTCCAAGCCTTCATCATAATAAGACGCCCGTCGAAAGTCCAAGGCCCCCCTTGTATTACCTTCTCCATATCCTCCTGCATACCAAACCGGACAAAGTAGAACCCGTTGCTGCGAGAGAAAAATTTCATACTTCCCTTTGGCCGCCATACGCGTTCCGCGTACGCCCGTATATGGTGGTAAAAGGGACGGTTCCCGAGCACGTATAAAATAATTGTATTCTTCCAGTAATCTATTTTTTCGGCTAGGTCTTCATTGGTGAATGATGCACGTAGGCCGTTCCCCACCTTTGTTGGAGCCACGTAATGCATCTGCCCTCGTCCAGCTGTCGATTCGCTTCCTACTAGGTCTGCCCACGATTTGCCTTGTATGCTCGCCTCCATGGGGGCCTTCCCTTTATCCTGTGTCATAACTGGCTTGGGTCTCGACCCCTGGCTCCCTTGCGGAGGGCAAGATGTGGGGATGACCGCTGGGTGCGGCCTCGGCGCTATAGCCCGCCACAACTGGCCTCGCCGCTGCATCCCCTTTCCGCCGTAGTCTGCCGGTCGTCTCTGTGACGGCGGAGCAGCCTCTTTTTGGGCCGTCCCCCCTCCTGCACCGCATGATCTTCCCCTCCTATGGACCGTGGTCCATCCCCCAGCCTCCGAGCGGCTATCGTCGGCCGGCTCCAGGCTGCCCTCGCCGGTGAGCCCCGGGTCCCAAACGGGGAACCCTAGTTCTAACGAAACCCTAGAATCGCCAGAGAGATTCGCCATTATATTCTTATATATATATATATATATATATATATATATATATATATATATATATATATATATATATATATATGTTGGAACCAGGTAAATTGTTTTTTTCTGGAATTATATATATATATATATATATATATTTTAATATATATATATATATATATATATATATATATATATATATATATATATATATAAATATATATATATATATATATATATATATATATATATATATATATATATATATATATATATAAGATGGACTTCTCTGGCAGGAGCCCCCCGCTCCTCGAGAACCCCCTCCCCCTCCTCTTTCTCGGCTGGTGGCCGCTCGCCGCCGGGAGCTTCTCTCCCCGCCGGGCGTATCCCTCCCTTCCAGGCCACCCCAGCTTCTTTGGTTGGCCGGACGTCCCCCGGTCGCTCCCCCCGCGGGGAGCCCACCCCCTTTCCCCGGCCGGCATTTGGCCGACGTGCGGCGGCTTCCCCTTCTCCTCCTCTCTTCCTCGGCTCAGCCGCCGGAGGGGGCGTCATAGGCGTCGCGGTGCTCGACGACTTCGGTCGCTCCTAGCTCCCTCCCTTCCCGACCCTCCGCCCACCCATCTCGTAGACTCGCGCGTCACGTGGCCTCCACCCGACTCGTCGCCCCCTCCGGCAGCCGTCTCCGCCACTGCGCTGCCCGCCCCTCCGGTCGCGGCCCCTACCCCCGTTCCCCTCTCTCTGAGGCGGCCCTCCGAATCTCCGACAGAGACCGCCTTGGATCCTCCTCCTCCGGCTCTCGGCGTCCCCGCGGCTCCGGGGTCCAGCACCGCCCAGCCTGGTTCCCCTCCTCCGGCTTCTCCGACCCTGGCGCCCTCCTTTCCGGCTGCCGCCTCTCTCCCGGAGATCCCTCCCGCCGTGCCCCTCCCCGCCTCGGCTGCGGACTGCCTCACCGCGCCTCCTCCCTTCGCGCCTCCCCCCGCAATGGCCGAGGACCTCCTCCCGACGCTCCCCGTGCTCCCCGCTGCGTAAGCGGCTTCTCCCCCGGTGCCTCCCGTCGCCTCGGGAGCGGCCTTTCCTCCGGCGCTTCATCCCTTCGCGCCGCCCTCCATCTCGGCAGCGGAGTACCTCCCCGCCCTTCACGCCGTGCCTTCTGCCGTCTCGGCGGCGGCCTTCTTCTTGACCCCCCAGCGCCCCTGCTGCGGTCCCCATCTAGGCCCCCCTCTCTTCCTCCCGGAGCCCTCCCCACCTGTCGCCCTTCCCGACGCGCCCTCCCCCGTCTTGGATGTGGTTTTCTCCCCGGCGCTGTCACCCTCATTTCTCGTATTTCGTATTTATACTCATAATTGGATTTTGGCATGTATTTTATTTTTCTCGACTTGTAAAATTTTGGGTTTTCTCGTATTTTGGGTTTCGGCTCGGCTCGGTTTAGTTGGTTTGGTTTAGTTTGATTTTTTAAGCCCAAAGAACACCTTAGCTATACTCCACCCTCATTCCACCACAATCCACCCTCATTAATATCTCCACCAACATTCTCTCTTCTCATTACTCTTCCATTAATTTTCCATCATCTTCTTCCTTCTTCCCCACAACACCCCCAACCCATAGGCAAGTGCACCTTGCCATAAAACAAGACCCCATTTTGATTTGTCCATTAGATAGATTAGCCCTCTAGAAACAACATTAGAACTTGTCAATTTTGGTTTTGGTCCATGGATTTTCATAGATCTAAGTTTCTCATATTATCGGATTTACATGGTTTTGATCTATTTAAGTTGAATTTTTGTGGGTTTTGATGTTCCTATGTTGGGGAGAATCAAATTTCACCCAAGATAGAACTTTAAAATTTCGAATTTGGAGTTGTGATGGCCAAGTTGTGGTATTTTGAAGTTTTGGAACCCATTGGAGCTCCCTCTCAACAATGGAGAAGAAGAAGACCCACCCTGCCGGCCCGCTGTATGCCGCGCCCTTGCGCGCGCGTCCGTCCTGCGCTGGCGCGCCTTGCGCGCTGCCCGCTGTGCGTCGCGCCCTTGTACGCGCGCCCGTCCTGCGCTGGCGTGCCTTGCGCGCTGCCCAGCCGCCCGCCTTGCGTCGCGCCCTTGCGTGCGCGCTCGTCCTGCGCCGGTGTGCCTCACGCGCTGCCCAGCCACCCGCCTTGTGCATCCCTCTTGTGCGCGCTTAGCCCCGCGCTGGTCGTATTTTGCGCACGCCGCCCCCGCGCACCACAACCTTGCGCGCGCGTCATCTCCGCCTGCGCGCCTAGCGCGCCCGGCCTGCTGCGCCCCCGCGCAGTTCGCTCCCGCAACCCCTTGCGCACCCTAGGGGCTGCGCCTCTTGCGCGCCCTAGTGGCAGCGCCACCGCGCCCCCTAGCCCGAGCCCTTCCCCGGCGCCCTTTGGGCTGCCTCTTGACCTAGCACACCTTGTGCCATGGTGTCTTTTGGTTTTCCTTGGTCCTTGCTTTCTCTTGTTGATTTGTGTTTTCTGAGTTTTCTTGCCCACATCACGACTTGAATTGACCCGACACGTCTTGACACGAATTTCTAGGAATTGGCTTGTGGCTAGCTTTCTTGATCCTGGCCGTAACCTAAGATAAAAACTTGTAACCTGCTACTTATAACTTGATTCACTTGATAACTTGATCGTGGCCCGCCGTGGCGCACTCCTGACTTGACTTGACTTAATAACCTGATAACTCGATGCTGTTGCGATGGCTAGCTTAACTTAACTTGACTTGCCCCTGACACCGTGGGTGCTTTTCTTGTTGCTTGTGCAAATCTACTTGTCTTGTCTTGCATCATGCCTAGGATGTGACTCCCTGGGTACCACGGCCAGGGATTCGCACTAAATATGGATTAGGCTAAAGATTAGACCAAACTAGAACATGGAGAATTTCCAGTCACAAGCAATCTCGTTATCTGGGCACTTTAATGGACTTGTAGCTTGCCGACGAGTAGAGCACATTTCCAGCATATTGTCATATGTTGTACCTCTAAGTCACCTAAGGGTATATCGTCTCCTGGGCGATGTACCCAACCATACTCTCAATCCGCGGAAGGATAACTAGATAGTCTGCAGGGCTTGGGACTGGGAAATTCTCATTGAATCTTGTTAGTAATTAGGCTTGTGATAACCCTAGTTAGTTAAGTAGTAAGCTGTAGTAATTGCTTGGTCGTTTGTGAATGGATGGTGTCCAGCATTGTCTAAGTCTCGTCTAGTCCCAGTACCTGGTTCCTCCCGAACATGTTTATTTTACTTGTCATAACAATAAATGGATAGAGATAAGTGCTATTCAGGCGAAGGGTTACAACCCCGGTCCTTGTTTGGTTTACGGGTTGTAATCTGGCTCTCGGAATGGTTCCCTGTCCCTAGTCGTTTATTGTCCTGCTGTACTTTTATTACTTGTACTTTTTTCTATTTTTTTATGTTCTGATATGCTGGCTTTTGTTCTTATTTTGTGGCCTCCTTTGTGGCACTTGCTCTTTCTGGGGTTTGACCCAGCTGGTTTTGTGTGGCCAGATTTCGGAGCAGCACCCGAGGATCTACCGAACCTCCAGCCCGATGGTGGCGACTAGAAGGAACCCGGGCTACGAGTGAGTTTTCTATTTTGTGTCGCTCACTCTATTATAAAATTATTCTTTTGAGGCGTTTAGCCGACGAGCACCTGTTAGCTCGATGCATCTTTACTTACTGTCTGCCTACGGGCTGTAAACATGATTAACTAATCCTAGGGTTGATCATGTATGACTAAACTCTTGCTAGTCCTCGTATTTTGTATGACTAGCTTCATGATCAACTGAATATGTAATATTTGGGACGCCTTTTATTGTATATTTGGTGGTCTAACATCTTGTAATTTATATTACTTGCTTGAGATTGAGACAATAGGCTTGACCTTAAGAGACTGTTGGCTTGTAGTAAACCCTCATATCTAGACAGCCGTGATCGTATAGCGAGGTGGATTCTATTTCAATATACGTAACTGGCTATGTTCGCCCCCGTTCTCCAGTATTTTGGTTCTGGGGTGTCACATGGTTTAAGTGGTGGCCCATGCAGGTCTTGGTTTTCAAGATATGTGAGGGTTTACCGGATAGATGTCTCAATCAGTACTCGTCTTTGATGTCCATTCATATCCTCTGAATCTCTGAATTTTTGCCCTGATCATGTGCTTGTATCGTTGATCTGTCCTGGTCCTTCCTTATTGTTTTCCCTGTGTCGTCTTTTTCAGCGGCACTGTACCTGACCCTGCCGATCAGCAAGGTGGAGCACTTCCCGTGGATCAGCAACCCGGAGATCAAGCCCAGCATTCCGGAGTAGCCTCCAGAGTTGTACCTCCCGGATGAGAACCCCCAGTTCGGCCCGTCCAGCCTGCAGAGCCCGACGATGGCACCTTGGTAGGTCTAATCAGGACCTTGATAGCTTTCCAGGATCGTCGAGGAGACGCCTTGCACCAGGTAGTGGCAGATGCTTTGACCAGAGGCGATCATCCAGGGAACAACGCAGTCAACAGCTTCAAGCGCTTGAACCCTCCATTCTTCGATGGCAGTAAAGATGCGATTGCCGCGGACGCTTGGCTTCAAGATACCGAGGTGATTCTGGAAGCAACTAGGACACCTGAGAATGAGAAGGTGGCGGTGGTACGCCTACAGTTGCTGGACTTGGCTCGCAGTTGGTGGGCAGCACAAGCCATGGGATTAGTGGCACCCATTGCTTAGGCAGTGTTTAGAGAAAGATTCTAGACGAAGTATTTTGATGCTGTAGCCCGGTACAACCTATAGACGAGATTTACCAACTTGAAGCAAGGAGGCAGATCGGTCGACAGTTATGCATCTGAGTTTTCTAGACTCAGTAGGTTTGCCCCCACCTTGGTGGCAACCGAGTTTGATAGGGCCCAGCAGTTCCAGCAAGGACTGCATTTGGAGATCTTGTTGGCAGTTGAGCAGTTCGAGCACCAGACGTTCGATACAGTATTAAGGGCAGCTAGGAGGCACGAGTATACCTCTCAGAGGATCGTGGATAGGACCGGAGGTAGGAAGCGGTCCCACAATCAGATGCACTAATCATCAGCTCCAGCCCCGACAGCTAGGAGTTTGACCATTGGAACTTCAAGGCGGGCAGCCTCAGTGACGTCGGTTCAGCATTCAACCCCGACGTACCCGCAGCAGCAGAAGCAGAAGCAGACTTCCGCGATGGGATGTTCTCATTGCGGGAAGCCAGGCCATATAGTGGCGGATTGTCGTAGGGCGCAGGGATTATGCCTGGCTTGTGGAGCGGCAGATCACAAGATAGGAGCCTGCCCGAATAGGGGTAGTTCGTCCTCTTCTAACCTAACCAGTCCATCGGTTAGGGGACCAGCACCTATGCAGCAGCAGCAGTACCCGAGGCCCTTATTGCCTGAGGCCCAAGCATTTCATCAGCAGAACCAGCAGCAGTACACCCAAGCCCAAGTGCAGAGCAGGCAGAGAGGTTTCCAGCAGAGGGGACCCGCAGCTAGAGGACAAGGTCAGGCCATGATGATGACTATGGAAGAAGAAGTTGTACCAGGTGAGGTAGTGGCAGGTACTATTCTCGTCAACTCCTCTCCAGCATCGGTATTATTTGATTCTGGTGCATCGCATTCATTCATGTCTGCACGATTTGCGACACGGATAGGATTGGAGCCCTAGTCATTATCAGTGAGGCTCAATATACTTACTGGTAATGGTCTTGTGGGAGTAGATCGAGTGTTTTTCTCGTATTGGATCGTAGTTAGCGGTAGAGAGTTCCCCGCTAGATTTATAGAATTCCCTATGGCAGACTATGATGTAGTCTTAGGCATGGATTCGTTGAGGAACCAGTATGCTAGGATAGACTGCCATGTTGGCAGGGTTATCTTTGGTATCCCAGGCGAGCCAGAGTTTTCATTTTCCAGAGGCGTAGTGGAATCATCATCCCCAGTATTGCGGATGGCAGTAGCAGCAGCGCAGTTACCCAAGATAGTTGAAGAATTTCCAGATGTCTTCCCAGAAGAACTTCCAGAAATGTCGTCAGAGCGGGAGATCGAGTTCACTATAGACTTGATTCCCGGGACAATACCAGTATCAGAGCGAGTCTACAGGATGGCGCCTTCAGAGTTGGAGATTTTGTACAAGATGATTGAAGAATTGAGGACCAAGGGATTCATTCGTACAAGTGGATCGCCTTGGGGAGCCCCGATGCTTCTTGTGAAAAAAAAGGATGGTACGTCCAGGTTATGTGTAGATTATCGTACCTTGAACTCAGTGACAATCAAGAACAGATACCCTCTCCCGAGGATAGATGACTTGTTTAATCAACTCAGAGGGGCTTCAGTGTTTTCGAAGATAGACTTGCGGTCAGGATACCACCAGATCAGAGTCAGAGAGCAGGACATCCCGAAGACAGCGTTTAGATCGAGATATGGGCATTGGGAGTTCCTCGTTATGCCCTTTGGAGCGACCAATGCGCCGGCTGTATTCATGGACCTCATGAATCGCATTTTCATGCCTTACTTGGATCAGTTCGTGATCGTGTTCCTAGATGATATTCTAGTCTATAGTAAGAGCAAAGCAGAGCACGAGCAGCATCTCAGAATCGTCCTTCAGACGCTTAGAGAGCATCAGTTGTACGTCAAGTTTAGTAAATGCGAGTTCTGGCTCGATCGCATTTCGTACTTGGGTCACATCATTACTCGAGGAGGAGTGGAAGTGGATCCCCAGAAGATTGTGGCTATCGAGTCATGGCCAGTACCTAGTTCAGCGGCAGAGGTTCGCAGCTTCCTTGGATTGGTCGGCTACTACCGACGATTCTTTTCAGATTTTACAAGGATTTTGGCGCCGATGACCCAGTTGACCCGCAAGGATGTGCAGTTTGCTTGGACAGCAGAGTGCCAGGAATCATTTGAGAAGTTGAAACGAGGTTTGATAACGGCTCCCATTCTCACACTTCCAGATGGGACCG
Source organism: Iris pallida (assembly GCA_029216955.1). Lineage (NCBI taxonomy): Eukaryota > Viridiplantae > Streptophyta > Magnoliopsida > Asparagales > Iridaceae > Iris > Iris pallida. The sequence goes on from JANAVB010035136.1 coordinate 60,988, forward strand.
GAGGATTCACAGTTTATTGCGACGCTTCAGGCAGAGGATTGGGGTGTGTCTTGATGCAGCATGGGAAGGTAATATCTTATGTATCACGTCAACTTCGTGATCATAAGAGGAATTACCCGATCCACGACTTGGAACTGGCAGCAGTAGTATTTGCACTTAAGCTTTGGCGGCACTACTTGTACGGAGATAGAGTGGAGATATTTACTGATCACAAGAGCCTGAAGTATGTTTTCACCCAGAATGACCTTAATATGCGGCAGAGAAGATAGCTCGAGCTATTGGTAGACTACGATGTGGATTTGCAGTATCACCCAGGGAAGGCCAACGTTGTAGCAGATGCGTTGAGCAGGAGAGCCGGAGTTTACTTCCTAACGGCGCAATCAGAGTTATTGACAGATCTTCAGAAGATGGGAATTAAAGTGGTTCTTCCTACCAACGTGGCGTTGATGGCCAGTCTACAGGTTCAGTCCAGCATAGTTGAGAGGATCCGGATGGCGCAGTCTACAGATTCCAAGATTCAGCGACTCAGAGCAGAATATGAAGCAGAAAGAAGGCCAGAGTTGTGCATTCATGAAGATGGTACACTTTGGCACGGCACTCGTCTTTGTGTACCCAGTAGAGATATCAGACAGGAGGTCATGGCAGAAGCTCACAGTTCACAGTATTCTATTCATCCCGGTGGCACGAAGATGTACCGTGATATTCATCAGCATTTCTGGTAGAATGGCATGAAGAGGGAGATAGCCCGGTTTATCTCTCGATGTTTGGTTTGCCAGCAGGTTAAAGCTGAACATCAGAGGCCCGCTGGACTTCTTCAGCCCTTGCCGATTCCAGAATGGAAATGGGAGCATGTGACCATGGATTTTGTGACTGGATTGCCTAGATCTCCAGCTGGTAGAGATGCTATTTGGGTTATAGTTGATCGGCTCACGAAGGTGGCTTATTTTATCCCATTCAGAGTTGGGCAGTCTACGGCTCAGCTAGCAGAGATGTACCTCAGGCAGATTGTCAGGCTTCACGGAGTGCCCGTCAGTATCACCTCGGACCAAGATTCAAGGTTTACATCACACTTTTGGCGTAGCCTGCAAGAGAGTTTGGGAACTCGTCTCCAGTTCAGTTCGGCATATCATCTGCAGACAGATGGTCAGTCGGAGCGTACAATCCAGACCCTTGAAGATATGTTGAGATCTTGTACACTTGACTTCGGTGGTTCGTGGAAAGATCACCTGCACCTGGTGGAGTTCTCGTACAACAATAGTTTCCAGATCAGCATCCAGATGGCACCATTCGAGGCAATGTATGGCAAAAAGTGCAGATCCCCACTAGCATGGGACGATGTTGGAGAAAGGCAGATGCTTGGCCCAGAAATGATTGCCCAGACAGTTGAAGTAGTCAGAAAAGTCAGGGATCATCTTCGAGTTGCCCAAGATCGCCAGCGACATTGGGCCGATGCTCGCAGGCGTCCCTTAGAGTTTGCTATCGGCGACCATGTATTCCTTAGGATCTTGCCTAACCGCGGCGTCATTCGCTTTGGCGTACGGGGAAAGCTTAGCCCTAGGTATATAGGGCCGTTCGATATCCTGGAGCGAGTAGGAGATGTATCCTACACTACACCAAAATGGTCATTTTGGAATGGCGAAAGTCCGTTCCAAATAATTTTAGGAACGCCTAATTACCGTGCCTATTTTTGGGCTGCCAATTTTGTTGGAATGCCTTTAAGGCGTTCCAAAAAAACGTTTCTTGGAACGCCTTAAAAGCGTTCTAAAAAACTTTTCTTGGAACGTCTTAAAAGCGTTCCAAAAAAACGTTACTTGGAACGCCTTAAAAGTGTTCCAATATTGGAACACTAATAAATCGTGCCTAGAAAAGAGTTCCAAATTAATTTTTCAGCACATGCTGGAACGGATAAAAAGTGTTCCAGTATGGAACACCATAAAACGTTCCTAACAAAGCGTTTCAGATTACTTTTTTACGCCACTTGCTGAAAAATGTTCCAGTTTTGGAACATCAAAAACACATTCCGAAACAAAGCATTTCAAAACCTGTAACGTTCCTAACTTAAGTAGTTATGCTATGAATTTCAAAACCTATAGGATTCCATGTAAGTGTAAAAGTCTGTAACAAAATGGCAATTGACAATCTTGTATAAATTTTGAGATTTTTTTATGTAAAACTCATTATAATGTACAGAAGGTAAACAAACTTCCATAGCACAAGAACATGGAGAATGAACCATGTTAAGACTACATACACTAATAAAGTTCAAATGTCTTACATAAATATTGTATATATGTTTAGTACAACATTACTAAACTATCATGCTAAAAAAGTATTTGAGAGCTGTGAAAATAATTTGAGCAGCAGAGAGTAATTCCTTCTGACCCTTTACGTTCTTGTTAATGCTGGAAGAGATGATAACCGAGGAAGCAAAACATGTGACAACCTGTAGACATTTCAAAGATCATTCAAAACCATGACAAAATAATTTGATCATAACTTATTTCAATGAGGCGCATAAAGATTACGGAAGAAAAAGCACAAGATATCGGAGATTGGTTCTTGTATTTCTATGAGACTCTGGTAAAGAAAGCACAAGAATTTGCAAATATTTCTAATACATAAAAAAAAACATTTGTATTCAACCATAATATATTTGTACTCCGGTAAAGAAAGCACTCTGGTAAAGAAAGCACATTAAAAAAACATTTATATTCCTGTACATAATAATATGTGTACTTGAATAGTGTATTTTGTACCTAGTTGTCATTAGATACTACTGCAAAATTAATGTATATATACACGATAAAGGTAGAAAGTCTCAGACATTGTAAGTAATACTTGCATCGAGCTCCCATGTGCTCCAGGTACACTCTTCTGTAAAGTATTCAGTCTTGAAGGGTGCTGGCAATGCTTAATTGTGTACATGGAATAATAAATCAAACAAAGCAAATGTTTTCGGACACGGTGGACATGGAATAATAAATCTCCACAGTCTCCGCTATTCCATTTTGAACATGGAAAAATCGAACAAAACCTAAATGTTTAGGTTCTGTTACCCAAACAAAACATAAATGTTATTATTCCATGTCCGTATCACCCTGCCATGTGTTGTAACCTCCGTTACACGGACACATATTTGATATGGTACCTTTCAGACAAGAAGATATGGACTCAGCACCTATTTTTGGAGTGTCCCTGCTTTGCAATATGTAACATCTCCTTTAACAGATGAATGACTTAACCCCATGTTCCAACAATTACCAAATATAAATCTACCTTGGCCTTATAGCTGGCAATGCTATTTAAGAGATTAAGAATAATAACTACTACTTTAAGCCTGAAGGTAGGGGTTTCAAGTCGACTCAATTCATCACATCAAAAAATTCTCCTCTAACAGATAAATGACATATGATCACCAACAAGAAATAACTAATACTGGAATAAAGTCGAGAACATATTTGAAGAAATTCTAGTTCTTTTTATAAGAAGAGAGGTGTTGATATTGTTGTCTCAACTAATGAGATCAACTGAACAACAGTATTCCAAAAACTGAACAACAGTATCAAAAAATCTAACTGAAACTTAAACATAAAAAACTGAACAACAATAAAAAAAAATTGAACAACAGATCTAAAATCTAATTTAGGGACGTTTCAGTATATGTGTGGTCATAATCCCCAAATATGGAAGATACTTGACTTTGTTTACCATGGAGTTCATTATAAATTACTTCAAATCAAATAAAACTATGACACTTACCCTTGAAGGTCGCATACTTTATACTGGACTTTGGAAACAAAGCTCCCAACACCTAGCAACCCTTTCGCTTTCTTGCCAAACACTTGAGTCAAAGGATCATTATCAATTGATAGCGGGTGAATGCTACTGTTGTCGATTTCACATTGTGTGGATTCAACAAGTTTCTCTTTGACTAATTTCTGTAATATCATTTGTAAGAAAAGCTAATATTAAATTAAATGCAAGGTGATAACAAAGTTTTATGTGACCTTACCATAAATGGGTTCAGCACTAGGCAGCATAGTTCTATCCTTTCTCGTATGAGTTTCTATCCACACTTGAGTCCATGTAATAGGGATTGTAGGATCTTCCCGCTTTGCCTTCTGGATAAATCATGGATTAGTTTTAAGGTGTATGCTTAACATTGGGAATAAAAAAAGTATAAAATGGTAATATTGGTTCCAGAGGAAATTAACATCTCATCAACCTCATTGATACAAAATTGCTCCCAATCTTCCTTTCTAATTCCATTTGGAATAGCCATCATTTTCGCCTCCAAATTTGGTTGCTTATCCAAGTGATCCTTTCTCAGGGTATGTTTTAGCTTCCTGAATGCATCTGGTATTGATCTTTCAACATCTTTTCTGAGATAACCTGGAATATCATGCTTTATTAGAAGGTTATAGTATGTAAACCAGAACATCTTCAGGGATACACGACATGACCTAAATAAGTTTCAAAAATTCAATATTTGACAGGAAACAAAAGAAGTCAAATATTGAAATTAGTGAAAAAATCAGAGGGATAGTGTCCTGATGTACAGACATATCTGACATAGAGTGTCGAGGGAGCTAAGTGCACCATCCATATTAGGCATGTATCTTGGTGTTATAAACACTATAAAATGCACCAAGGATACTAAAACTGTCATAAGCTTGATGTAGAAGGACAAGCTTGATGCAGAAGACATCCAGTTTTTCATTGCCAGTCCTCTCACCACCTGTTCAAACCCTGCTGGAGTATCAGAACAAGTATCATTGTAGTATAAATAGAATAATTCTCCCATCCTCTACCCTTGTATTGAAACCTCGATCGACTAATTAGGGCCTCAGCAGCAATAGTAAATAAGCCCGGAGATAAAGGGGGTCTCCCTGTCTCAAGCCCTAGATGAATGAAAGTAGCCTTGATATCGATTAAGATACAAAACCGTCAGTCAGATATAATTCTCCACACCATGTCTATAATTCCTTTACAAAATCCTAATTTCTTAAGGACTTAAGTATTAAATATCTAAGACACTCTATTAAAACAATTAACTTGCCAATCTTGAAGCAGTCAACTTAGAGAAGATATTAGGCAAGATACTTGCCAATCTTGAAGAAGTCAACTTAGAGAAGTTTAAATATTAAAGAAATTATAAGCTGATTGGTCTTAGCTTACTAAACATGACATGGGTCTTCACCTTAGGAATTAAAGTAATAGAAATGTTGTGCTGGTGCAAAAGTTAAATTGGTTATATTGTGGAGCTGGCTCTGGTCATTATATGGCCATGATTAATGATAACCATACATCAACAACAACTAGAAAGCCTTTATCCTGAATTTGGATTGAACTTAAGATCATATGATGTGAAACTTGAGATTGGCCGACTGGATCCACAAATTTCATGCCAAGTCTTTTACTAAATCAAATCAATTATGTCCGGCAGAACCAATAATACTAACTATCTTGTTTAAATATTCGACATTTAAGGCATATGATTTTATCAACATATTCAAGGGTTGCCATCATTTTAAGATTCAGGACTCAGTAAGTCACCATCTGCAACTGCGTTTGCATGCTTCATTCATCGGCTTACCACATTTCAAAAAATGTCACAAATATATCTATGTATGACGTATGTACATATCAAAACTGATCAAATATAACATAGCTATGACACTGCTGGAAGTACTGGCCTACATGATTGTAGACATGTAGTACAAAAGATTCCAGCCCAAACCCATTTCGATGAAATGCCAAATGTGACTCATGCAATTGTAGATAAACCAAAAGTTTCAATTGCACAATCTAATGTAAGGGAAAAATTAGCATATATAAGATGGGAGCAACATGTAAATTTCTTAAGTTCCATTGTCAGCCAAAAGGTTCACAGTAATTATACCATCCTATGTAACCCTCCATATCTTTCCCCTCATACCCAAATATTTTATTCATGACTTCAAAACCTATGAAGAAGCTAAATTAAAGGGAAGAAAAGAGATGAATGCGAGGGAAACTCAAAGAGAATAATTCTTCCCTTTTTTATCACCCATGCCAAAAGTATCAAGGTAAAGGTCAAGTTTGACAAGTTTTCTTATTAAGGGCAATCTCAAAAGTTCTCTAGAAGCATGTTTACTTCTCCAATGTCAACTGTTTAAGAAAGCATTTCCTAAAAGTAATTCTAGCTCCTCTATTATCAAGCTCTTGGCCTACGAGTCATTCAATTTCATCAAAAAGAAGAAGGATTATCAGGCATGATAAGCAATCCTTCACGACTATTTAGATTCACTATAGGAAAAAAAAAAGGGAATGAATATTACAGACACCCACACCAAAAACATTGGTGAAGGCTACTTAGGAGAGGAGGAAAAAAGGGAATAAAGGAGTTTTAATGGAACTTGCGAATAAATGAAATGTCATTTAGATTATGACATATTGTACTTGGTGACATTTAACATTTCCCGTAGTAGGTAGTACAATCAAAGAAAATTCAAGGAGAATTTTGTAGTACAATCAATATGGTTATCAGTTATCGACTAGTTATCAACTACTCATACTAGTAGCCAAGCTTCTCTCAGATATCATGATATAAGAACATTCAAGGATCCGATCCATTATTGTTGTTGAAACTATGAATTAACTCCTATTTGGAAGCATATTCAATATAAATAGGTACTCACCTGTGTCCCTTAGATATGGAAACCTTGACCCCAATTGAGATGGAAATTTAATCCTTCAATCTTTTTATCACTTTCAGCCCACGGGGAGAATACCTGCACCATACCATAACCTTTAAAAAACATAGAGGATTGTAAAAGTTTGTTTTCAAACTTCTTGGTAAAAGAAAAATACCAAGAAAAAATTAGAAGAAAAAGAAACCCATATTTGGCATCATAGTAAATAGCAAGCACACCAAATCTAATCAAACATCACGGTATAATGCATTTCCAACTCCAAAACACAAATAATCACCAGAATCCATTTTTCTATGACAGATTCAGACTTCAATAACCTTGTTTTCCATTATTCCAACATAATTTTTTTATAGGAAACATTAGAAAACTACTAAAAGTCACAAAATAACTAACTCCCATTGGCATCATAGTGAGTAAAAAATAACAGAACATCAGAATATAATGGGATTAGCTCAAGTACCTCCAACAAAAGCTAGCATTTTGGGCACTAGAAATACCAACAATTACCAGAATTAAAAAATATATATAGATAACAAATTAAAGCAACCAAAAGATCAAAAAAAACCTTGCTTCCCAGATCCACAACCTTGTTTCCTACCAGAACCTCATTCCAAAATCTAATTTTTACCTGAACCAAAGTAACCAAGAGATCAGAATACTACAAAAAAAGAAGCCGAGATCGTTATTATAAAACACAGGAGGATCCCGATGGCCAATCTGATTCAGAAATTTTTTCCATCTATGAGAATTTTCACCAAAAAAGGAAGAATTATATATAGAATCATGGAGTCTAGATCTGATTCGAGAATTTAACCCTTCAATTATTTTTAGGGTTTTAAAATAATAAGAGCATACAAATACCTTAGAATGCATGGATGGCGAGATGAAAACGGAGAGACCCAACGCTTCTGACCTGCCAATGATTCAGACGACAACGATTCGACCCGACGTTGTGATCCCGATCGCCGTGATCCCGATGATTATGATCCCGACGACCAAGGATGGAGAGGAGGACGCGAGACTCGCCGTGATCCTGATGCCGGGGATGGAGAGAAGAGGATGGCCAAGATTGAGGGTTTTCCCGTGCGTGGATTTTAATTCCCACCAAAGAGGGTCGAGAAGGTTTGCAAATAAAAGAGGGGATGGCTATGGCTATGCGTGCCAATGAGAAAGAAAAGGAACTGACATTTTGTTAGGGTCACGTGAACTAAAATTTTAATATTTGGAACAGGTTTGGAACGGTTTTTATGTGTTGCAAAATAAATATTTATTAAAATTAAAAAAATTATATTTGGAACTCTTTTTTATTTTGGCACGCTTGTGTTCCGTTCCAAAACCTAGGCATACTAAATAGGCGTTCCAGACTAAAATATGTCTGGTGTTCCTAATTAGCTATTTTGGTGTAGTGCTATCGTCTTGCTCTTCCGCCGTCGCTAAGTGAGGTGCATGATGTATTCCATGTGTCCCAATTACGACGGTATATCCTGGACCCGAGCCATATCCTAGATCATTCGGAACTGGTTGTTGGTACCAACCTTTCGTATGAGGAGAGGCCCGTGTCTATATTGGACCAGAGAGAGAAGATACTCAAGAACGTGACTATTAGTTTAGTCCGTGTTGCTTG